>VZSG01000003.1:4299809-4343498 GCA_013398315.1 Nothoprocta pentlandii
TTTTTTTTTTTTTTTAATTACTAAAGCAGGAAAAAATAAAAATATGATGAAAAACCACAACAACTCTGATGAGGAACAGATGAGAAAAAGTGAAAATAACAGTCATAAGCAGAGAGAAAAATAACCTAAAAAACTATGACATGACTCCAGTGCTCCCTAAATCTACAGTGCAGAAGAGGGCAGCAGACAGGAAGGCATCACTATTACCCAGCAAAGGCAGCACACAAATACGCACTCCTGACTGGATCCTACAACCAGAATCCTCAGCTTCCCCAGACTTCAGCCATTGCAGCTATCCAGGAACACAGGTTGGAAACCCTGAAGCTGGAGAAAGCCCAGGGCTGCATCTGCCCTAGCACTGATGCCAGCTCCATTCCTAAAAAGTTGCTTTCTTTTCTTCTTCAGATATACTAATATAATGAATGACTCCCAGTGCATTCTGCCCATTTCTCATCATCTCTAACACAACACCTGCAGTTTCCTTCCTACACACAACATTAAGACCAAATATTTAAGCAAGAATGCAGGACTTTCCTGTAAACATCTCAACTGTTTCTTTGTTTTTCCTCCCTTGGTTTTTGTCTTGTCTAAGACTTTATCATCTTTTAGGATTGCATTCTTATTTTTTTTCCCCCTACTGTAAATGCTGAATGACAAATGGGTACAGGACTGAAAAGTCAACAAAATCTGGTAAAGTCTTTCCAGCAATGCCAGGCACAGGTTGCCTTCTGCACTGCTGGGAGAGGTGACTTTCACAGCTGTGTCTCTGACTCAACCATGACCAACTCCACAATCAATCAGTAAAATTCCAGCCAAAGGAAGCTCTAGCTCTTTTACTCAAAGTTCAGAAGTGGTTACCACGGGGTGCGTAGCATTTTAATTAGCTAAATGGCTCTGTACATACGTCTGGCTTTTTATTTCTAATTTATTCATGATTATGCATTAATCATTGACTTCCTGAAACCTAATTAGCAAAGAGGACAAGCATTCACAGGTAACATGGGACAAGAAATACCATATATATTTAAATCACCAAAGTTGAAGCAGGTAGAAAAATATCAACACTTCAAACCTAAAAGTGACATCTAGGATCTAATTAGTTCCATCTGTACCACTCCATTCCATTTCACGATTAAGAGTTCAGGTTCACTAAAAGTCTAACAAATTCAAATAAAAAAGCTTTCAAAAATATTTTAAAAGCAATGTTTCAAAACCTCATTAATAAATACATACTCTAATTTATTATCTATTGTCATCATATTCTGCAAATGCGACTGAGATGGTGTTTGACCCCACAAGTGCTGTTGTCATCTGTGCCCCAAGTCACTTTCTGAGGCCCTGAGTGTGAGGACTGGGAAAATCTCCCAGAGCTGAGCCCTGTCCCCTATGCAGAAGGGGTTTCAGCATAGAACTTTTTCATCAGAAATTCATTTCATGCTGAACAACTTCTTCTTTGCTAAATAATGACAAATTTGTCAAGGAAATTTAGCAGAAAAAAAAAATGTGTTCCTGTATCTTCATACTGTGACAATTTCCCATTGTGGTATTTTATTTTCAAAAATAATTTCTCTTTCAATTAAAGAAAAAAACCCAAAACTCTAAACTTGAACCAAAATATTTTCCTTTCTTTAAATGACAAGATCTCTACCCTCTTCAATTTGCAAGTCATACTGGACTTTTTTTTTTTTTTCCCCTCTCATATTCTGATTCAGATAAGGAATTAAGCAAAAAAAAAAAAAAAAAGTGTTATTCACATAGTTCTATTTTTCAGTAGAAAAATCATCTTCACTTAAAGATATATTTTGGGGTTTTTTTGGTTCCTCTAGCATTCAGCAATAAGCTCTTTAAAGGGGTGCGATGCACTTTTCAATGAGAGGGATCATTCAGACAACTGACTTTTTCCAAACATTCAATATTATTCAGTTCATCTACTGTTATATTAAGAACACTTAAACTGAAAGCTAACTTATTTGATTGAACTGGAGTATTTCAGGAAACAAAAACCTTGTTTTCATGCAGATAACCCCCTTTTCTTTTTGATACCAAATTTAGTAGGAATATTTTCTTATATTTAGATCACTTATAATAGCAGTTTGTTTCTTAGCAACACCATGTGATGAAGACTTGAATGTAAAAGAAGTGGCAACCCCTACATTCATTAGAACAGTGAAAATGGGGAAGAAATGGCAAAATTAGATTTTGTCAGGTTGTCTGTGTCTCAGATAGACATATTGATGCTATTTGGGAAGCCTCTAATCCCAGATGTGAGCACATCCTTCTTTCCCTGAGCCCCAGGAGGCCGCGTATGATACTTCATTACAAGGCAGGTTGCAGAAGTGCAACCTCGAGTAGCTGGAGGGGAGGAGGAGGAAGGACATTAAAAAAGCACTGACCCATAACAACAGATGAAATGGCAACCCTGAAGCTTTCTCCCTCTTTTCTCAAGTAACTGAAATGTTTCACCTGTGTGAAATGATCCACCTCAGTAATGATGCAAAACTTTCACCGAAAGGGTAGAATGTCTATTATATTCATAATTACTTCTTTTCAGGATCAGAGTAATAAGTATTCTAATAAAACAGTACAAATTATCACTTCCCTCCTTTTCCTCTATGGCAAAGAATTTAAGACACAGAGAATAGATGCAATTTGTCACAAGTCACTTTGAAGCCAGGGAGTACAGATTTAACGCCCAGTATAAGATGCATTTTTTTTCCCCAAACACTTGCCCAAACACAAACACTTGCCCAAATCCTCAGATTCTCCTCCACGAGACACGTGAACAATGGGAAAAGTTGTGCAACCATGAGATTTTTATTTTTATCTTTGTAGCAACAACTAACCCAAATTAATTTCACGGAATAAAGAGCATACTTCCAAACAATGGAAAAAAAAAACATAATGAGAATAAACAAGCAAATGATCAATTACACACCTCAAGACTGCTTTGACTCAAGGGCTTCAAAATGAAGGGGTTGGGCAGAAAGTATTTGTCCGATGTGCAAAGTAATGCCTCTAGGTTATCCATAATGGTTATTTAAAGCAAGGTAAATGCTCTAGCTATACCACTTTTAGGTTGGTGTTTTGTGCATTTTAGCCACCTGTTTTAGTAAGAATAACTGTCTAGCCTCACATCATTTTTTTTTCCTGATGGCATTTATCCTGCCTTTCTCAGCAGCTCATGCCAGACTCCAGTGGTGCAGAATGATTGGAAATTTTTTCTCCTCCTGTGAACAACAAGTGAATCATCCATCTTAAACAGTAAAGACTATCACCCCTCCCTTCCAGCAAACTGAAATAGATAGGTAGTAATTTAGCATGTTCAGATGAAGACATTTAGTTGTAGATGAAGGGGAACATGGAAATGGCTAGACATGAGGATTTGTGGATCTATGCTTACATAATATTGATACTAAAACCAATCTAAAAACCCCTATGTCCTAGCGATTTTCCAGAGACGGTCTCCAAATCGATGAAATACTGTTTTTTTCTTCCATGGACAAAGGTATTCTTTGAAAACACA
Source organism: Nothoprocta pentlandii (assembly GCA_013398315.1). Classification (NCBI taxonomy): domain Eukaryota; kingdom Metazoa; phylum Chordata; class Aves; order Tinamiformes; family Tinamidae; genus Nothoprocta; species Nothoprocta pentlandii. Next base: position 4,303,333 of record VZSG01000003.1, read on the forward strand.
GCTAAAAATGACAGCACGACCTACTTGCAGTGCTAACGTGGAAAAGATGAAAAGATTACAACTTCTTGCTAGAAACTGCTGAGACTCAGGGAGATTCCAAGTGAGACAAGCCATGTCCATCCTGAAATTCCAGCAATCGCCAGGTGACAGCACTCTCTACACATGGAATATATTATACCCTTAGGAGGCTTAATAATTACAAACTCTGTAAATATTTGTATTAGAACTCACAAACAGCACAGAACAGCAGAGAGCGCCGTGATGCTTGTGAGCACCAAAAATCAACTACAGGATAAAGTGAAGAATCCGTAATCCTCCCTTCTTAATGTGTCGTAAATAAGCACTTTAGTATCCTTAGTCCACTCTATCATTTATTTGAATATAACATCCTCAGTACTACGTATTAGAATGTTGCAATGACCTTTGCCTATGCAGATGTAAATAAAACTCATTGCTGGAGCAATGGTTAATTGAGCATACAGCCTGCAACTTTGCATTTATTTTCATTACTTCTGGAGCGACAACCACCAGTACGACTCCAGCATAGTCTCACAGTAGAGACCTGGTTTGGGATTCTCTTCCTAAAACATCAAATAAAAAAAAAAAAAAATACGCATGTAATAAATAGAAGAAATAAATACAGGCAAATATGAAAGTCTCCAGTGTGGTTACAGACAATCAAAATAGAGCCGTCCTAATTAACTAAAAGCTATCTTTAATGACTATTGCACATTTCTAAAACACGCTTTACTTCAAAACATTTCAAACAACTTTGTTTGTATCAATCAGTACCGCTTCAGGAACTGAAATGGAAATTACCCCTAGGGTTGCATACATCAGGAAGTGTATTTAGTTGAACGTCAAGTTGTGACAAAATGATGGAATGGGTCCTCTGCCTGCTTGTACTTCTGCCCTGTTCTTTGCAAGAGAGTGCACCTAACCTTGGCTCCATGGAAGGCGATACGCAAGGTATGCCAATCAGCACGTCTACATACATTACTAGTTTCTCTCGTGTATAAATTGGGCACTTAAACCAGATAATGCAGCTGAAAATTACTTCAAAATGTTTTACTTTAAACAAGTATGAATAATGAAGCATTTTTACTTCTCCTTGCAAGTCCAGGGTTAAATTTTAGGGTTAAAATCTGTTATTCCTTTTCAACTAGATGTAGTAGTAATTGCCCTGAGACAAATTCCTGTGCTAAACTTGTGATTTTATTATCTTTACCGCATCCCACTGCAATAGACTTGCTCTGCTTAGCCCTGTCACTTCTGATACAGATTATTTTTCCTCTTAATTTCCTCATGTTAGACTATGCTGTTGCATCTATGCACCTGTCTTTCTTAAAAGCTCTTCAAGGCAAAACTTGAACAAGCTGAAAACTTGAACCAAAACACCTCACTTATAACTTTATGATGTGACAGACAATAAATGATATTAGCGTTAATCACACTATTTGCCATTGCTTTACACAATGGACAGTCTAACCTCTCTACCCACATTCCATGAAGTGAAGGTCTACACTCTGAGGACCTGCATGGATATTTAGGATACCCTCTGTCCTGTGTCAGCAGTAGAGCATGTTTTGGTACCACTCAGTTCTCTGCCAACTCACAGTACTGGATCTACAGCAATGGTACAATGATAAGGAAATATCTGATGGAATTGCCAAGATAAATACACATTCTTCTTCCACAGACTGCTCATTAATGTTACAGTCTTTACACAAGCACTTACCTAGCATGCTGAGGTGGGTAGGCAATACAACTCCAACCAAGAGAAGGAATTCCAGGGCTTTTTTTTTTTTTTTTAAGGCATGGGAAGAGCATGTGTGTGATAAGGAATGAGTAAAAATATTATTATCAAGCACTGACTGAGGCCATGCAAATGAGTGAAGACAGATAAAAGAAAAGAAAAAAACATGAGCATCCTCCAGCTGGAGAGCTGCAAATTAGACTTGGCTACCACCAGAGAACAATTTTGATGCCATTCTTAGAGAACCGACCTGCACAATCCAGTACGAGAAGAGGGAACTCTTGCTCAGCTGCCCAGCTGAAACAGTTTCCCAAGTCTGTCTACCAGGCACGTTAGGGAAGCTTTCTTAAGGATACACAGGCCCTTCCTTACAGAGGTAAGATTACTTAAAGAATTTTATTATACAGAAAACTTATCTTATAACTTATCTTGTATTTTTTTTCTTTTTTTTTTCCTGTTAACTATTATAGCAAGACAATAGTGTAAAAAAAATGTTAGCATTTATTTCTTCTATTTATGGAGCAAGTGCAAAGTTTTTACAGGCATGACCTCTACACCTACACAAGGTATATTGTGACTGTAAGTTGTATTTTAAGGTTATTATATTTAAGACAAATAAAAGAGTTCTGTATTTGTTAAGCCTCTGCTTTACACATGAAGAAATTAAAATATTTAAAGTATCTTGCACTTTTTCTCCTATGCACATAAAGAAGTTTACTACTGTGCTATCATTTACACTGTGTTTTATCCAAGGGCATATAAGTTATACGAATGCCTTCTTGCTTTAGTGTTGTAACATTATTGTGTCCTCAGGATGTTTTGATTCTTTACCAGGTTTCTGCTTGTTTTGTTTTGCTTCTCAACACTAAACCCGTGTTCTTGGCAGGAGTCACGATTTCCTATCTGAAATCAGAAGCTCTATATTCTGTAACACAGGTACAGGGATTCACTTTTAAGAGCAACCCATTGTGAGGCTTCTCCTCACAGGCTGGACCATTGTACATTTTGCTCAGCACATGATGCAGTATGTTGCTTTTTGCTCCTTATTTGAGCAAGAGGGAAGAAAGTGAAGTGTTTCATTACTTTCCAGCAGACTGTTTTCTATTTCTGCCTCTCAGTCACACAATATCCTGTGGATCTGGCATCAACTGAAATAAGAAGGCAAGAATCCAGAAGTACTTATCAAAATTTTGCAATACAAGTTAAAACATATTCTAAACAGCATCTGATTTCTAGGAAAGAAATTGGGAGTGGGTGAAAGCATAGAAGGAGAGTCACAGAAACGATTCAGAAGTAATACACAACCAATGTACCAGGCAAGAAAGGAAGCTGAAAGGCCCCGTAAAGAACAGAGAAACCCACCTGAAAATGTCTGAACAGTTCAGAAGAGCATCACCAAGCTGCCGAGAAAAGGTGCAGGTGATGCTGACTACAGAGATCACAGCACGAAACTCTACTGTATGAAGCCTTACAAGCTGGTACAGAGTGTGTGTGTGTATCTGCGCATATATATACACATATATATAAAAATAAATAAATCTTGAAGTGTGGCTTTTCCACTCCTATTCAAAGGCCACAGGATTGTCTCCCTGCAAAGTAGTATTGAATAAATAACATTCCATTCTGGATGATTAAATTGATTTGAAAGAAATTGTCTTATTCTCTGCACAAGGTATCCTGATGAATTTTTTTGCTTGATAAAGAAAAAATTATATTGCTAATGTGGGAAAACATTCATTTTTGGAATTATTTTCCATATGTTAAGCAACTAATAAAAGTTGGTCTTCGAAACCTCTAAGGTGCAGGATCATCTAGTGATGTGTAAAAATGCACTGTTTTACACTATATAACAAACACCATTCAAAGAATTTCATATTTTTAGTTAAAAGATGTCATAGATTAAAAAAAAAAAAAAAAAAATATTAAAAAAAAAAAAAAAAAAAAAAAAAAAAAAAAAAAAAAAAAAAAAAAAAAAAAAAAAAAAAAAAAAAAAGAGACAGGGAGTATTCAAGTTGATCTGTCAGATCAACAGCAGGAGGCCAATATTATGATGGAAACATTTTTAAAATGAGAAATACCTCCAGGCACTGCAAGATTGAAAATAAATAATCACCCTTGGTGAAGGAAATTATTTGAAGCGTGGTCCTCTGTGATTAGCAGAGATCATCTCCCATTGTGCTGTAAATCTTCCCACATGGATTGCCACCACTTAGTCCTGTGCAGAACCTACTATCACTGTCACATTCTATGATACTTAAAAAGGGTACATACAGTAAAGAATATCAAACAACCTGCAAATACTGATAGGACGGCAGAGAATAGAAATGGCTAATTATTATGCAAGAGTAATATGGTGAGTTTGAAAATGAGCCAAGAAGGATAATCTTGTAATTTTTGAAAAGTCAAGGAAACGTTAAAAAAAGAAACCAAATTAAAAGTATTCATTGACACTAAAACACTATTAATAGTCATTGTACCTCGCTACTATGTTGGTAAGAGGAGAAATAAAAAAGCCTTCAGCTTCCCTGAAGAATCCCCATGGAAGATGACTTGGGCAGTTCCAACAAGACATGGGCAAATTAATGCTATTCCAGACCAGGTCCACACTGGAAACACATTATTCTGAACAAGAGCTCAAGGGAGAGAAGGGATTCGGTTGTGTTCTGAGGCAGGAAGGAGCTTCATGTGAGCCTGGGCCTCAGCAGAGGAACTATTTGAAAATCATAAGGTATTTGTTATTTTGTAATATAGAGAGTCCTCCTTCCTCTGCTCAGAAAGCATGAAAATGGAACTGTTAACACATGTAAAGGCAACATCCAGTTTCATTTTTTTATCCTAATATGCTTGACATAAAAAAAGACAAAATTATTTACTAGAGCAAACTGCACTCCTGATTTTTAAGACAAACTGGTATTCATAACTAGTTAAATCACATTCTATCCAAATAACTATTTGTCTTTAAAAACAGCACCTAGATACATTTCAGGGAATAATACATTTTCTTTCTTTGTCCTACCATCCCTAACACGTTGTATATGATCAGGTTCCTCTCTTCTGGGTCATTCACACAGCAAAATTTGCTTGTAAATTCTACAATATAAATAAGGGTCACGGTAGAAGCCAATACTGAACATGAAAGATAGTGCAAAAGAAATGTAATGCTAGAAAAGAGAACATTCTTCAGTGACCAGGTCTAAAACTGAACTTGAATTTTCATGAGGTTACAGCTAACCTCCTTTTCATCAGAAGCCTCATCAGAAGCCTTTTTCACACTTCTTATCCTTTCCTTTTTAAGCATTGCTTTTTCACTTGTTTATCTATATGTATGCACACCTTAGATTACACAGAAAAGATGACATATTTCATCTTGAGTTGTGGAATGTATTTTGTTTTGCAGTTGTTTTATAGTCCACCATTAACAATTAATTCTGCAAACGAACCGAGACAGAAAAGGGATGTCCCTCAAGTTGGCAGCCTGACTCTTTTTAATATTAAAGCATTTTGTAGCTGACTTTTTTAGACTAGAACATTTTGAAAAGACAAAATTCTGTATTAATTCTCCCTTGCAGATGGCTCATTTATAACTACTTGTATTACAGGAGACGCAATTTACAGCTGTCTTGGACAGACTTGTAAGTATATTTTGTTAAGAAAACTGTAGCATTAAATTTAATCATCTTGATGTACAAATATTTACAAAAAAGATAAATTCTCCTTCACACCCCACTGCTTGCCATCAATGCATTGTGTTTGCACTTCATAGAGCGACAGAAAGGCAAATCAGACGTTCTTGATAGATGGGGCGAGTGTTTTGTCTTGGACATCACAGAGTAGATGGATGGTTGGATGAGGACTGCTCAGCACCTCTCGTCCTGCAGTGTCTGTGATCCAAGGGGTGCTCAAGGCTGCACAGGCAGCCCCCAGGTCAACAGATGTGCCCAAAGCAGCTGCTGCCCCTAACTGCTCATTCCTGAATCCCTGCCAGGTACCAGCTCCACGCTCAGAGTTAACTGATCGTCTAATGAGATCACCCTTACCCTTATCTGTTCACTGATCCTGCCTTCAGAAGGCAACAGGGAAAAAAGAGAACACCAGCAGCAAGGCTCAGCTGCAGCCGGTAGCTCAAGGTCTCCTGTAACAGCCTTGCTCCCTGCCTCTCTTCAACGCTTATGTCTGGAAGAGATGCAAAGTTACTTATCTCTCTCATCTATTTGCTTATTTAATCTGAAGACAAATAGGAAAATTAAGTATCACGTCTTTGGAAAGTATTTGGCACAATACTGTGCCGAATCCTCTGTTTCTGAATCCCCAGTCCTCTGTTCTTTACGTTTCTTAATTCTAGAAGTTGGATGCTTGGCTCAATATCACCTCAAAAACAAAGTGTTAATACACATGATAAACCTATTTGTTGTGGCAGCCCTGTTTAGGAGAGATATATCACACTAATAACATACTAAAATACCAATACTTTGTTAAAACAAGATGGGTATTTTTTTGCTTATATATTCTGGAGTACACATTTCCTCTGTAAAGAGAATATTCAGATAGATGTAACCCTCACGGCATGATCCTGCCTGCCACGGGCATAATGAGGCACTCACAAAGACTATGCATTGAGCTGCTGCAGCCTTGGTCAGACTACACAGACTGAGACAGCCTGTACCACTGATCACTGCTTCCTCTCCCCCTGCACACTCAGAGCTTCATTTCACAAAAACAGGAAGAGCACAAAGCACTTCCAGAAACTCATCATTTAGATGCCACTGAAAGGCAGATACAAAATGGACTCTAGGGTATAATCAACATCAATTATTCTTACTTTGTCAAAACAATAATAATTTACATTATCCATTTTACTAGTGTATTTGTAAAATATACAATGATTGCCTATTTAAATTCTTGGAATGAAGCCAAGACATACATATAGACTCCTCAACCAAACTCATTTCAATTTACAGTACAGATGGTATGGAAAAACATAGCTCAGAAAAGAAAAAAGTACTTTAATTTTATACTATTTTAATCATTTTTCACCATTTCTTTTATCTTAAAACAAGATCACTTCAAATAAAGTATGTAGTCAAAAAACCACCAACTCCAACTGGACTTACTACTGGACTTTTTGTGGTATTACTGATTTGGATTATATATACATAAATATATATATACACACACACACGTGTGCGTGTGCACACATATACACAGATACAGTTCCACCAGTAGAGTACATCAGTCACTAATTGTTACTGTCTTACCTTGGTATAATCAAGACTCAGCACTTTCCAAGTAAATGCATGCCATCAAGTCAGAAAACTACAAGAATCACCTCTAAATTAAGGTCTAAAAGTCAAAATATTTTGTGCTGTTTCTCGAAATAACACCTATGACCAGCTAGTTCACACATATACACACAAATATGTTAAGTCAATATTGACATAAAAACTCTGCTCTATCTTCAGTTGGTGTCCATGCTTAAAATTACACTATCATTTCTGGAAGCTATGTTCACTAGAACTAGCAGATGCTTCATGGAAAATTGTCATTACTGATTAAAACATAATGAAGAATCAACTTGCTGAGGCACCTGGGATAAATTTAGTTTTTTCAATACATTATTATTCCACTTGAGTGAGATAATACAATATAATTTTAGCGAAAGTGACGTATGGAACATCTACGAGACTCGACAATAATCATTTAAAGCCTTTATCACATCCACTTGGAAGGGGAGGGGAAGCACTTGACACCACGTTTTTGGTAGACCATGTTTGTCAAGCAGAAGCTTTAAAAGACTTTTATCTCAAAGCAACATCAGCTGTAAAATCAGAATTCACTTGCACACATGCCAGAAAAAACTATTGGATTTGAGTAACTACTCCAGTTCTTCAGTTTCAGCCCACTTTCACATAGTCAGTTTAACCATTGGTTGCAGAACCTATACCCAAATTTCTTTCCAAATCTTGTAATGCTAATGAGAGAATAAAGGCAGTTCTTGGGAATCCTCAAAACAAGGCAGCTACCTATATATATACACACATATATATATATACACACGTGTATATATATATATATATATGTGTGTATATATATAGGGCCTCCCACAGTGCAGGTGAGGCTGGTCTGCAATATCCCGATAAAGAATTTCTCATTGGCCAGATGCTCCAGCTAACCCGCTCTTCCCTCCTTGGTAAATTTGTAGAGGGGAGAAAAAAAAAAAATGAAGCTTTAAAACAATCTGCTTGAATACTCTGACTTACCATGTGTTCGTTGAGGTTAGAGAGCGGTTTTGTTGAACGGTGCACCATCCAAAGGGAAGTAAGGTCCAAGTCAGGGGCCTGTAGAATGGGCTCCATACCTTACTGAGAGCAAAAGGATGCAGATGAAAGACTGGTTGTTCACATCACGGAACCACAAACATGACAGTGCTGATTAGCCAAGGAAACAAGGTGAAACCCCAAGTGTTTTGTGCTGCAGTATCAACTGCTTCTATCTCAGGATCCTGTGCAACAGGACAGTTAGGAAGGTATTGCCAATTCTGTAAAGATCATGCACACTCTACCTATTGTATAGAGGAATATTATTCCAAGTAACATTGACAACAACTTTAAAGTGAAAATGCTGGAAAAGCACTACCTGATGATTTCTAAGGGCACAGGACTTTCAATCCCATCTTATGCAAAACTGTTCCTCATGTCTGTTCTTGCTTCAGAGCAAAGTTCTAATGAATGTCCTTCTATTTTGTTTCATCCTTACATTAGGAAGTGGTGGCCATGCAATTATCTGTATAATGATTCGAGGTCAAACTAGTTTGATCTACTGCAATCTATTTGGAGTTTATCTCTTTTCAATGTTTTTTTTATTTGCTTCTCAGAGTGTGCAACTGAGCTCTTCCAAAGTTGGCTGCAGTACAAAAAAGCTTTCAGACATACTGGGATAAAGACCTAAAAGGAAACTGCAAACCACACCTTTAATTCTTTAATTGCTAACTAATATTTTTAGACTTCAGTGTTAATTTGCAAGAGGGACAGCAGTATATATAACCAAATGTTGTAAAAAATAAACAGGTAAGATGTAAAGCTTTGACGGAAAAGATCTTGCTAGAGAAATAAAGCTGTGAGACAAAGTATGAGCAGGTAGTCAAAATGACATGAATAGACTGCATGAGCAAGTGAAAATGGGACAGGGAGGGCTATGTTCCTGGCTCTGGAGTTTCTGGCTCTGTGTCTGTAGTGTGTTCACCTCAATTTCACATCTGTGTGTGGGGTATTTATGTTAGTTGAAAACTAGAAGACAAAAAACCACAAAAAAAAAGGGCTTGAAAAACCTAATGGACTTACAGCTTTAAAGCAGCAGAAGGAGCAGCTTTTCATATCAAAGAAAAGAAGTGGAATCCCAGTCTATCAGCCACAAATTTCCACATCGAACTGTGGGCTCAACAAACTAGCACGTAATTCAGCAGGGAGGACAGACTCACGTTACAGCACAAACATCAGGGAGAGGACCTGCCTTAAGCAGATCTGGTCCTTTTCCTCAAAACCCAGCAACCAGGACAAGATAAATGAAGCCTTCCAGTTGACTACATCAATATACCTTTTAAAAATAGAATATATACTGAATTTTAAGCAAATTCCTTTTAACAGAGCAAAGTTCTGGTAAACAAAAGTTCACTAGATACTGGGTGCTTAAAAATGATCATGTATTTAGATATTTTGCACATGCAAATATCTTTTATATATAAGATGGATGCTTGAGAGTTGATTTTCCTTTAATATGTCCTATGGTAGCAAAATTCAATAAAGTAACTATCCAGGCACATTTTTCACTCCAGGAAATCTCTTCCGCGGATGCTCTTTCTTTCCTTTCCTGCCTAGTTCAATTGATTGCCCCTTCCACTGTACCTGGAAGTCACACATCCCTCGGTATGATGCTCAAGCTTTGGTTCTGTATTTTGTTAATAGGCTACTGTCCTTCCCCAGAAGGATTTTGCAAATTCCACAACATCTAAGGCTAAGAACAAACTGTAAGGATTAGACATTTTGTAGGTTTTCTGTTTGCTTATTAGGCACAAGGAGCCTGATCTAAATGAGTTCTGCCTTCTCTCTTTATTTTCCTCCCTATAATCTTTCTTGCTCGGATGTAATTCACATATGAAAAGAAAAGCTGAACAAAAGAAAAAATGTTAAATCATTGTTCTGCTTTAGTTTCTCAATCCCTTGAGTGGTTCCCAACCCAGAAGCACTTCTTTATTCCTTTCATTCCAATTACCGTTTAACCATCAAATGAAATAACTGGCAAAGGAAATAAGTTATGCAATATATAGCATTCCACTGGAAATATTAAGTAGCTTTGACAATAGGATATTTGACAATGCTGAGAAAGAGATAGAAGCAATTAACATCAAATTGTTACTTTTCTCCAAAGGAAAATATTTGTTTAATTCAACCATTCAAACGAAAAGAGAAATTTAATTACAACAGTGTTTTATAACCGCCTGTCCAGATTAACAAAAAGTGCAGACGTTTCTCTCTGGAGTCCTATTCAATACGAATGTGAAATGTAGATAAGTTGGTAAAAGAACAGAGTATGTGATGATAACCCTCACATTCCTCAAATGTGTAAAGGAACTCATTTCATAAAAATATTACACATGGCTATTAAGCTCCATAAATGATGAGCACTGTTGTTCTTAATTAAACAAAAAAACTATCTTGAAGAAATAAGTATAATCATTTTTTCCATCTTTTATATTTAAGGCTGCAAATTTAGCATAGGCTTGGTCTGCAATTGCACTTGTCTGGACCTTGCTGCAAGCTGTGAACTGTGATTGTGTCACCTGGAATGTCCAGCAAGATAAGGGGGGCAAATCTGCCCTATTCCCCCAGTCTTGGGGCAATGTTAGCCTGCTAAGAAGTCAGGTGGCAAGAAGAACAGGTTCTCATCTTGCTCTGCAACCAACATGAACCTGATGACAACTCCCAAAACCCGTTTCTACTGCAAATTGCCCTCCCTGATTGCAGAGGAGCATTTCTCCTAGCCTAACATAGGACAAAACCTGTCATAGTTGGACAGAATTAGAAGCAGTATTAACTAGCCCTGTGTTTCTTCACTGTGGAGGTGGCCAAATGACATTCGACACTGCATCTGAAGTGTTGAATGCAGTTTTTGGTCTACTGACAATTTTGGTCTTGTGCAATGTCTCAGGAGGTATCACCAGTTCTGGTTTTAGTCATATTAACTAAACAGCTGCTTGCTGTCCTTACAAACATGATCTTATGGTTAAAGTAAACCAGACTTCTGCTTTTTAGGCACAGTGTGGCTTGAAGAGACAACTCTGTAGGGCGGCATCCTGCCACACGACAGGCAGTGCCACTGACCACAGCCACTGTTGAGCAGCAAAGGAACTACAGAATCTTTTAAAACACCTTTTAAAACTAGAAACACTGACACTAGAGATGTGACAATAATCAGTCCCTCCCATTTTACTTTTCATTTCAATTCTACTGTCATTTATTGATGTTTATAGAGAATAGCTGGTTAATTCAGAGCGCATGTTCATTGCAGGGCTGCCTTTTCTCACAAGCTAAATAGCAACATAGAGATTGGGGGAGAAGAACTACAAAGGGAGGAAATGCAAGGATGGTGCTCCGAGAGAACAAAGAATGAAAGTTGATTTAATTTAAGAAATGAGATTTCTATAGACAATTTGGAATTACCAAATACACAAAGGTCTCTTTCAGAGAGAATATGGGAGTATTCATTTCCTGGCTTGATAAAACCAGCTTTAACTGTACTTGAAAGTTTGATTGAAGCAGGCAGCTTATTACCATTAAGTAATATAATACAGGAGGAAAAAAAAAAAAAAGCAGTTACACATTAAATGAGCTGGTTCAGTTAAAACTGCAGCTGCTTCCAGTAAACTCCATCTTTTGAATAATAAAATTATTGGGCAATTAAAAGCAATTGCCACTTCTGTTTTCCTACTGATAAACATTATAAAAACCCTCAGAAACACCAATTTTTCCTGTTTATAGCTGAGCTTATCATCATCCAGCAAACTATTCTGCGTAGGTCACGCTGGATTTGCAATTTAAGTTTAAAAACAGCGCTGCAACAGAATCAAGTGATTTCTGCTTACTTCCAATGATGAAACAATTCATATTACTATAGCATCTTACTATAGATATGTGACTTTATTGAACAAGTTTACAACACAATGCATGACATATTTTTTTTACTGCAATCTCTGGCCAAGTTACAGTGCCAGTTTCAGTCCATGTTTGAACATGCTTAACCATGACTACCTAAGCTGAATGGTATGTTTCTGGGCAAAATTTTTCACTTTAAATAAGATCAGTATTATCTTATAAACTTGAGATCTCACCCAGTGTACCTCACCTGCACATACTGTGCTGAGTAGCCCTAGAACCCCAAAAATACAGTATTACCACTGCTAACTATATGGTATATGGCATAGACTTTCTATCTAATGTATATACTCTCACAGCTGAGGCTTGCCAGGCTTTATATGAACTCAGCCAGCTCCTGCATAGACTCTGTACATAAAACCAGCTATGGGAAGAATCTGTATTATATAGATATGCACATATAACAGGGACATTCCCACTGACAGATCTTCATTCCCATCATCCAGAGAGGACAACAGGGTGATGCAGATGGTCCTCTGCTTATTGGGCATACATGTTCATCCTTGCTACTGGCAGCTGCAGCTTATATAGGTCTAAGATTTGGCAGCCTCTAATTCAGTAAATAATTTGAGTTCTTTTTTAATTTCTTAAAACAAACAAACTAACTGAGGAACAGACAAAAATGCATTCTGCACTTAAGCAAATATATTTCACAGGGAAATTCTGAAGTCCTACCATCAACTTCTATTATAGCAACCACTTGCTGCTACTCTGGTTCAAATTGTTTGCCAAAAAAACGGGAGAGCACAACCTATTCACAGGCCAGCTAGAAAAGCCATGACTTACCTGAAGAGCAAATGCACAGCAGCAGTTATCAGCCCTCATCAGCTCAGCCAGCCACAGGACGGATTCCTCAGCCACTGGCTCCAGCAGAGCATTCATGACAGATTGTTACCTGCACTGGGGCAAAACGTAACACAAAATTTATTAGTCCTACATAAAACCAGAAAATGGATAAACGCTTCAGTACATATGACAGAAAATATTTCTTTTCCCCTATCTGTTCCAGATTATAATGCACATATTTAAAATTTGCAATATTTTAACCTCCTTATTCTAAAGAGTGTATAATGTTTCTCCATAATCTTTTTCTCCTTTATCTTTAGAAATCTGGAAAGTGACACAAAATAGAGAGCTGTGTTAGTGCAGGTAGATAGGGCTCTACCTACAAAGTATCTTTAGTTTATGTTTATTGACCAATAAAATGATCAAGACAAATGTAGAGCAAGAGTGGTCTAAAAACCTTAATGTGACAGATAATTGACTGCAATAAATAAAATAGCAATCTTTTCAGATACTGCTACTGAATTAAAATTGGCAGCTGTTTATGGAGGGTGATTCCCCATGAAAATTTCAAAGCCCTTTACCCTCTGCTCTGACTAACATACCGTATCAAACTTCTAAGTTTAGTACATGCAAATAAGAAAAAAAAAAAAACCAAAAATTCTGACCTTAAAACAATGTAAAATAAGAGATTTACTCTAACAGGCTTAATAGTTAGAAATCTATAGAATACTCTAAGAAGTCAGTTGTATAAGATGAGTTGTTCCACGCTTCAACACATGCTAGCAGGAAGGGATGCCCTGAGTGTAGAGAATGTCACCCATCATACCGGGGGAAGCTCTTTCACCACCATTTCACAGGGAGAAGAGTCTGAAAACCTGTTCTCTTGAGTGATCTCTAAGGTCATTCCTGTTCTACGTTTCTAACATCCTTGGGCAGCACGCTGTACACTCCAAGGTCAGAGAACAAATACTTTTTTTTTTTATTATTATTATTAATATAACAGATAATGGGACTAACATGGGCATCTTACTGCTGTTAGAAAGGGAACAGAATGATAAATGCTGGAGTGTGAAGTGGGTGCTTTAAAAAGGAGGAGAGACCACAATGCGGCTAAATACTTAGTATGGCAAAGAAACGTGCATGTCATCTTGCTCATTTCAAAGCTTATTTCCAGCTAATTTGCTAAAAAAGACCATGAAGTATCATAAAAGTGAAGCCACTGAATGTTACAGTCATTTTACAGAGCAACACTTAATTTTACTGTGTTGAGCTGAACAATGGAAGGAAACACAATGAAATACTTACTGTATTTAAAGCTCTTCAGAAAGATCCGTTATCTTTCTGTGGATAAGAAGCTATTATTGATTTCAAAAGTGTTACTGAAATTCCATTTTTAGCAATAAAATGCACTGCATTTTTATCAGAAAGGGTAATGCATTACACTGATGCAACCCCACACTTAACATTGTTCAAAGGTATGCAGTGAGTAGAGGCTAGTGGCTTCTCTATGAAAGAGAAGTCTTTCCAACATTGATCTTGCTAACTGAATGGGACTTAAAACAGATTTTTTTTTTTAATTTCTTTTTTAAAGTATTCTCAGAGACAAGACCAGATACTGTATCCCTAAAATAGGCAAGGTAAAATCCACTCTCAGCTTGTCTGCAGTTCAGTATGTGGCCCATTATATGTTGGTGTACATGTGCATTTTCAAAGATGAAGGGAAGTCCCTTTCAGAAGCAGATACAAGGACGACTATTTCCTAATGAAATTCACTGGAATCCAAAAGATCTCAAAAAAAAAAAAAAAAGCACCCGACACTTGTTTACTTCTTCTCATAGCTAAGATGAGCAGCAATTTGTTTGCAGATTTATAGGCAGAGAGAACCTATAGGCATTTTAACCTCTTTTGAACCTTAAGCTACACACGCATTATTTCCTAGCCTACCTTCCTAGTGTCCTAGGCTTGGCAGAACTCTCCTCCACACTCACCTGCTCTTCACCTCTCACTTTTTATAAGATCTTTTAACGTCAATGATAATATTGCTCTTTATCTGACCAAGTCAAATGCTGTCTTACAAAAGAAAGACCACACCAAGGAGGCAAGTCTAACACCTCTCATCGGCACAGTACCATGGCACTCATTCTCCTTGAACCCCAGAACACTCACACAGGTGCTGAACCTTCCTCACAAGCTCTCCAAGCTCCTCTTCATCTTTCCTCTTGGATAGTCAGCTGCCACAAGTTACTGGCTTTTTATTTGCTGCCTAACAGATCTATATTATAGAGTTTGTAATTGTCCTGCTACATGTTACATTTTGATGGAGTGCCTGTAAATAACCCTGTTGTCAATAACAAACACAGCAGCAAATACTTATGCAGTTGGTTTGATGTGAAAAATGAAAAATCAATATAATATGCCCTTAATGTAGGCACCTGCAGGCAATAACCAATAGGATTGATTAACTTCTACACAATAGATAATAAAGCCAATTACAAAAGATATGGAACATCCCAGTATAGCTCCACATTTAAATGCAGCAGGGAATACAATGCAAGAAAATGCATTAAAAATGATTAGGAGATTCAAAAAAGTATTCCTGATGCAATGGTTTTATATATTCAGATGATCTGCCTAACAAGAACTCAAAAGGTTAATGCAGCATTGACTCGTGTTAAGAACTCCAGAAGTTTCTGCATCTAGATATCAGTTTACTATCCCCTCCATTAAGAGTAGACATAAAAAGACATAAACAGTGTACGTGTTTTATTTCCCTAATGCCAAAATAATAACTTTATACACTCCAGCATATCTTTTATAGAATTTTCAATTAAACAGCAATCTCCATATTCATGTTATTCTAGTGAAATAGAGTAATTTTCTATTATTCTACTCCTGGATAATAATTTTCCTATTTTATTTAAATATTTTTTATCAGCTCCAAGTAACATACCCAAAATGATATCTAAAGTAAAATAAGAATACACAGCGTGAGATGATCTGTAATACATCATCTTCTGAATTTCCTCTTCTTGGGGATCAATTCATTTTGGTCAAAGCTCCCACATTACCTACATGTGCAAAACACACAATTATAACTGCTAGTTTAGAAGGGAGGAAGGTGGAAACCAAAGAATGAATGAAGAATGAATTTTTGCTCCTCTAAGCACACTCCTTAAGAGAATAAAACAAATTGAATTTCCTTGCAATAATGCACTTTTCATAGGAAATGAAGTTGGCAACAACAACTACTTCTCTGTAAGATAGGAAATATTACAGATACTTATATATAGGTCACATTTGTTTGTAAGCCATGATTACCGACACTTCTCCAAAGTTGTAAGAAATGCAAATAAAGTTTAGTAAGATTTTTTTTTTCCACTTTGCAATTAACAAAGAATGTGACAGACAAGAATAAATTTTGGAGCAGGATAAACTTTGACACAGTGAAAGTAGAAGAACTCTTGTTGTTTCCCTTCCTCTTGCTCAAAGCAATGGTGCGAGTCAGCGGCGCTCTGCAATCCCGAGCAACCCTGACATGCCCTCAACTCCTTCGGGCAGTAGCTCACTGAACAAAAATGTTCTGGGGGCCTCTGAACTCAAAGAGGTTGAACCTGCCTCCTCGGTGCTGCTTTCCATGGGTGCACTCTTGGTCACTCCCTCTGGGATGCATCCTTTGGGTTGCATCCTCCAGGCTTCACCTATACCCAAGCCCACACACTCCAAGCTCATCCCAAGGGGCAGCACGAGACCTTCAGGGCTGGTGCTTCATACTGAAGTCACAGCAAAGACAAAGACTGATGACTCCAATTCATAACCACTTAATATCATCTTTATTTTGATACTTGATATCTTCTATCATGCATCTATTATGCATTTTTTATTATGCAAGTATTTTAACTGCACGTTAAAGGAGGCCTGGAAGTCAATCAATTGTGTATATCCTTGTTTTGAACCATTTATATTTGATTTCTGTATTCTAAACGTTTCCTGCTTTGACCATCTTTATTCTAGAAGAGCCTTTTAAAGTGACACAGGTCAAACGAAGAGGCGGAAGAGCGGCAGTCCTGCACAGAGCTGACATGGGTAACTGGGCCATAAACTTTCTGCCTGCTCAGCTTGTTGTCCAGTTGTTGTCTCAAGCATCCCATTAACCAACTGCCCTGCTGAGACATGTGTCTAGTCTTTAGGCCCCTTGAACATGATTTTGTACCTAGAGGCCATTTCTAACAGAAAGGTTTTAAGATCCAGCACTAGCTCTACCTCATATCAAGGGAGCAGAGCAGGAGGACAACGTGGTACAGCTGAAGAGCATCCAGAAAACTGAGCCTCATCCGGAGAGGTTGAATGGTGCCTTCCTGCTGAGGTCTAGCACAGCTTCCTGTTGTCGCTGCTCAGGACGGGGTCTGATGGTCTCACCCAAAAGCTGCAACGCTAGACAGACACTTTCAAAGGGCTAAAACAAATCGGTGCTCTGTAACCAAAATAATAAGAGTACCTGCATTCTGCTTGTGTGCAGAAATTCCTTAAGAGAACATAACCAAAATGAAATTCTATAGCATCTTTTCATAGGAAATGTATGTATCCTATGAAGGACAATTCCTTGCATGGTTTTGGGAGCCACCTGCCTAATGAGAGCTCTTTATTCTAATGAAAAGTCCAGCCACCTCCTCTTCGACACCACCTTTCACTATGTGACTATCACCTTTTCAACTGCTACAATTCCCTCATCCGAAAGAACAGCCGAGCTTGTCAGCAGTCTGGTTGCAATGTCAGAGATTAGCTGAACTGCTCCCATTAGAGTTAATGGAGTTACCTACTAAATCCCTACCCGTTCAGTTGTCAGGTTTTTCTTAAGCAATAATATCCTTGCAAGCTTCCATTTACCCAAAGGTTTAAAATGAAGAAGCTACGTTTTTTTCCTCCTTTACCTTAGAGAAGCCAACGTATTTCCTTTGATATTTTCAAAATCTCCCTATCTCCTATCTATTTCCAATACATAAAATTTTCAGTGGCTTAGCGGATATTGCAATGATATCCAAAGAGCATAAAAACAGATTATCTTCCAGTGATTTGATGGAGATATTTAGTAGTAGAATAATATGCAAAACTGCAAAAGAGGTTCACTAGATTCCCTATCTCACATATACATACGTATCAACTGCTACTGACGTTTCAGATATTACATATAAAAGAAGCAAACAGCAGACTTGTGTTGAATTAGCATTCTTCCTCCTGATAAGGAAGGAAACTCATCTCACATTCTTGTTTTTAGCAGCAACTATATATCTACCTTTAAATTTCTACTATAGGATGTCAGTTTTACAAATTTGACTATGACACCCTTCTACGTAATCATAATTACATATTAATCTTGAATGTATTCTTGCTCAGGCAAATATTTAACTGCAGCTCTGTGGGACAATCTCTTTATGGTAATTAGTGTCTTAAAGAGCTCTGAGAATAGTCTCATTATGATAGCAAGGATAACAAAGCGTTTTCAGAACATCCCCTTTCTTTTTCCCTGGGTTTCAATAAAGGAGTTATCAATCCAGTAAACAGAGAGGAGAATGCAAACTTGTGTCTATGGCAACCATATTATCCCTCTTCACTTTGTATTTCTACAGCTTTTCAAAGGATTCTAGAATTCACCCTCATCTTTATTCTGCACGGGTCAATTAAAAGCGTCTCAGAACTACGCTGTTATTTCAGAATCACTACCCGCTACCAACCTGACCCATAAATTCTAACCTAAAAAGCAAACTGCTCTACAAGTTTAACAGGCAGCCTGCTCAGGAGAGGAAAAGAAAATCTCTACTGAACTAATTACTTCCTATAAAGTTTGTGGTACTGTTGCTGTCTGGCACCGCACTCCCTTACTTATAGACACTTCTTGCGACAGGGTGATCTGGAGAGGGGGATGAAAAGAGGAAAAGAACAAAGAATGAAGCTATTGTTCAGTTTTGAGGCTGTTCACTAATCTGAAGCAACTCAAAGGTTGGGGAAAAAAACAACCAAATCTGTCACAGTGCAAGGCTTTGAGGATGAACCCACAAAGAAGTCTCTAACAAAACATACATGCAAATATTTTGGTGTTAAAGGGCTGAAACTCTTTTTTTCCACCTGACAGTATTTAAATTTGCAAGATAATTTAATAAAAGTGATTGATCTTAGAAGTTATTTAAATTTCAAAGAATCTAATAGCAAATTACGTAAGAGATTTTGCTTTTCCTGCTGTTTGATATTGCCTTGACTCTTCCTAATGCTGCTGTTGAACTTTGGGTCTTTAAATATTTTTGCTAAACACTCTTCCTCCTGCCAAGCCCTTCTTTTCCAATCACTTCCATTTTTCCTCATATATACTTCTACTGAATCCAACTGCCTTAAATTGAAAGACATCGGTAGCAAATAAATTATTTGCCTGAGACTACTATCCACGCCTCTAGGTTCTCAATCCATATTTCATTTCCTCCATGTCCGGGTTAGCTTTGCAGAACACACAACGTGAAATCACACCCCAGCTCTCACAGACTTGATACACACTGACAGGGCAGAGAGGATGCAAACTCAGAGCATTTTGACATATTAGATTCATTCTATGTTTGTGTAGCATGGATGTCACCCATTCCAGTGTCAGCAGGACACGACATACAAATTTAAATTTATTCACTATATACACACACATACTGCTGCCTAAGAGGTCTTAAATGGAACTGTAGTGTCCCCTTACAAATGACAGCACTATTTTTTTTTAAAAACAGTCCAACTTAAAACTTTTTCATTACATTTTCTCACCTGGAGGCTAATTTTTAAATAAGGTAAAATCAGAATGACCGCAGGAGCAATGCTGGTGACATACCTTGGACAGAGTTTCATTATACAGTGGTTCAGTATTTACTGGGAATGATGCTGCATAGTCTAGGCTATTGGCTCTATTTTTTAATAGAGAGCTAAAGATTAGTTCCATAGGAATTATATTTTTGAGAGTCAAAATCGTCATTGTCTTTGTTCCTATGACTCATATAAATTTAATTCAAATTTGCCTCAAGGATGGCCTTTTATTTATTTTAGAGCTGTTGGAGCAAATTAAAATAAAGTTGATCTGATCTGGATACAAAGATAAAACATTGCCATCTTTAATGTCCCAATTTACTACCCCTGATTTTGAGAGCTGTTGCATAATAACAACATACAGATACAAGGTAAGTTTAAGAATCAAAAGACTCAATTTTGTGCAGATCATTTTTCACTTCAATTTTAAGGTAATTATTTAAAACTACGAAAAATTTGTGTCCTCAATTAGGATTTGAAATTATAAATAAATTATACAGTAAAGGAATGTTTGGCAGGATACTGCAAGCAGGAAGGAATGTCTTTTCCCATACAGTGATCCAATGGCACAGAGCAGCCAGCCTGCCACGGAGACCCACTTTTACCTTGTTATAAACATCTGCAGGCCAGTTGCAGCGAGCTCCTGACTTCTCAGAAACTCGTTTTCTCCAGGAGTTTTCTATAGACACTTACCAGCATTTTTGCCACGAGCTGAGCTCTGCACGATGCCTGCTAAGCACAGCTCAGCCCTGTCTGATCTCTATAGTTACAGTCCTTTTAAAAATATTAGGATCTTTATGGTTCATTCAACTAATGATTGCTTAAAGGAGGAGACAGGGCAGGAATCCTGACGATGGACTAGCTTTCCAAGGCCCTATTTTATATCTTTTCTGCCCCTTCAAAAACATGAGCAACTCTTTTCCACTGCAGTGTTTTAAAGCATAGAAAATTAAATCTTTATTATTAGGTCTTCTTAGACTTCTCAATGCTTAATAAAAAATAATGACATTTAAATCTGTTTTAATACTCACACTTCAATCCCCCGCCTGCCTCCTTCCTCTCCTGGGTACTGTCTTAAAACGTGTTTCTTATCCTAGGCTTCCTTTTACATTCCTTAATGAGCAGCACACTAGTCTCTTAACTGTCCTCCACATAAATGGATTAAGTTTCACATGAAGAGAGATCCCCAGGTATGTGTTAGAGAAGCTGTAAGCAGCTGTGTGAGATGGGATGAGAGCAGAGACATAATTCACCTGATCTTGACAGCAAAAGCACCAACTCTCTGCAACATTTATTTTGACTCCCAACGTAAAGACCCTTTTAACTTGTAGCATCTTTTATTCAGCACCTCATTTTCTGCTAAGTATTAAAAGTCAGTAGGGTGTGAGGATTTGTTCCAAGGCTTGCTGAGATATTACTTACACAGACGAGATGCAGACCATTTCTGCTGAGTAAAGCCAATGGGGATGTTTGGAATTCAAATGCCTTTTACCACCACACAGCACCACGCACCTGTATTTTCCTTCCCCCTTCACCTTACTTGAACATAAATTTTTCTGCACCTTTTACTCTTTATACTCCAATGGGTAAAAGTAAGAGCTTCAAAACAGGCAAGACCATCTAAGCTCATGCCTTAGGTAAGTGATATAAATGTACTTTCTTATTATCTTCAAGCAAAAGTGAACATGGCTAGAGCATATGATTTAGGGTGGTTGATTATCAGATTACGCCTCTCCAACATCTGTCCTTTCTATTCCTCAATCCCTCCAGCAAAAACACTGATGATGGCTGTGCTGATAACGGCCTTGTGTAACTAGCAGATCCTCAGAATCCCTCACAGTATTTTCCTTCCTCTTTTTCCGCAATTATTCCTCAATATACTTAAAATTCACCTAACTTTACAGAATTTCATCATATTCTTCATTCAGGTCATTTCTCCAATCATTTAATTTTTATTTTTTTAATATTTATTCCCATCCTCCTTTTCCAAGGTTGGTAACCCTGCAAGTTCAGTTAGTCTGTAAGCACATGCTCCTGTGTCGTCATCCGAGGCGACAGGAATTCTGCCACCAGCATTATGGCAGATTCAAGGACACCTCTTAATATTTCCTCCAGTTTTGATAGGAAATCATAACCATACTCTGAATATAGACTTCCAGTTAGTTCTGCATCCATCCTGAACATCCAGACAGCACACACAGATGTTTGCTTTGCTTAGGAAAAGAGCATACTGCAAAGTTGCACTGAGATCTACCTGTTCTATGATCTCAGTGATCTCTTCTGACCTGCTTAACAGAACGTCATGAAAGACACTAAAAACCTTATTTTGCCTTTACAGAAAGCACAAGTGCAGAATCCAGCTACTGAAATCCCACAGGCATTACCAGACCCAGGCAGGACACTGGGGAATTCACACCACGTCTTTGCTGCGCTGTAACTGCGAGACAAGACAGATTTCCTGGAGACGCTCCTGCATGGATAAACTGCACTATCCACGTTGAAAAATATTTTACAGCAATCTCTGAAACCGAATGTCAAATCTATTAGCATTAATTGTAGTACAAACACATCTTTTTCCTAAATGTATTTATAGTATCTTGCAAATAACGCAAAGCTACACAAATTTTCATGTTTATGGTTAGAATTGCATGACATGTTAACAATGGGAGATTATCTTTTTCCCACTTCAGCTAAGTCTGCATCTTATTTACAATGACAATTAAGTCAGTTTCATTTATTTCCAAGTGTCTAATAGCACTGGAATCTCACTGGTAAAGCTAAGTCTTTTTCTAAGCTCGAGCAATTCAGGATCACAACAGTTGGCTACTGCTTATTGGTCTTCAAAGAGAAAACAAAAATCTCTGCATTTCTGGAGGAATATTTTAATGAGGCTTCTGTACCAGATTAAATCAGCTTTCACTGACTCACTGTTTTGCTAACTCAAATGGAAAGTTCTTATCCCTCCTTCCTCTGCAGCATCAGCTCCATTTAAAATGAACAAAAACCAATGCAGTTTTTTAACATATTTTTCTGAAAAAAAAGGAACATAGAGCCCAAGCAGCAATACTATTTCTAATAATTGCAGTATTAGAAAATACACCTGCTTAGATTTTAACAAACCCTTCAAGTGGAACAAAGAAATTAAAACTACATTTCTAACCTTTGCCTTACTGTTTTCATAGCAGAATGACACATTAGTATAAAGCAAAATACGTAAAGAGTAAAAAGAGTTCAAAGAGTAAGTAGACTCTTAAAATATTCCAAAATTCAAAGTTTTCTAAAGCTTTCTTCTAAAAAAAGAAAAAACCACACACACATGTATAGACACATACATACACTAGAAAATTAGTATCCATTAAAAATTTAGGCAGAAGCAGCTTTCCAGCACAAGAGTGAGCCCATGGCAACACCTGGATCAGAACCGAGAGTCCGGGTCCTGTCCGGTAGGTTTGGGCCTCCCAGCTGATTCCAAACTGACCCTCCCTCTTACACCTGCTGGGAAATTACTCCAACCAGGATCTCAGCAGACCCAACATCAAGTCAAACTCCACCCTGCTGTGTAGCTCCACGCTGCTCCTGGGAGCACATGGTTGTAAGGACACAGAAGGACACTGAGAAAGAGTAATTACACTATTATTTTAATGTTTCTGGTGCGTCCTTGCAGCACTGGAAGCTCTACAAAGACAGAGCACCAACAGGTAGTCCAAGCAAAGAGACAGGGTGAAAGATGAGTGTGAATGAAGAGACCATGATAGCCCTGGGAACAGGGCATGGCTACATGAGAAGAAGAGAGCAAGCGATGGGAGAAGGTAGAAGTAGCTGAAGCAGAACTTCCAGCAACCTGTGATGAGGTGGGGAACTATGGTACTCAGCATGGTACTTGCATTAGAGCTGGAGGGAACCATCACATCCAGTTCTGCATTCTGGAAGGACACAAGGCTGCAGCTTTCCATGGCTAGGGGACATCACTGGGGAAATGCCCAGCTGCCCAAATGCCCGAATCCAAACTAGCATCCACATGGAGTAACGCATCATCCTTTGGAAACCCCAGCATTTCTCTGGAAGGAGAACATCACCCACGTGGCACTGCCACCAAGCAGCAGTGCAGGAGCCACGAGCTCAGCTGACCTCCTCGTGCTCGCACAGTTGGAAGTCTCAGGCTCTCATAACCCAGACTGCTTTGAGCCTCAGAACAAACGGGAGTCCAGGCTCTTCCTATAATTCCTACAGGTAATTTCTATCGTTGGTGGCAGGCACCTAAGTTCTGGAGAGAAACAGGATTTAAAATATACATTATTTTCTGTTTCTTCTCAGATATTCCTGTGGCTCTTCACCCAAAATGCTGGCCCCGGCAAACCTCTCAGGCATCCATGCAGGACAGGAGAGCAGGCACCTAACTCAAGAGCTGTGGATTTCCTGCAGGGAAAGCCAAGCTCCGGGAGGGCCCGTGGATCCAGGCCTTTGTGTCAGGAAACTCCATAGAAACTGGCACATGCTGTAAAATAGACATATAGATTTTAGTGGGAAAAAAAAAAATCCAAAGAGGATGATTCATTCCTTGTGAATGCTGATGACAGAACGTCGCTGTTCCTCAATGCACAAAAAAGAAAGAATTGCAGTCTGAGGCGCACACACACACATTAACAGATGAGTTTAAAAATAATCTCAAAATAATCACAAGTTTTATTTTTTCCTTATGTTATCTGAGCACTAAAAAGCATCTTTAAAAATTTATCTTGTATTGCTGAGATGAAGACAACTTCAGAGATGTTTGATTGCTGCTTGTTAGGTAATTATTTGTTCAAATAAAATATACCACATTTACTTTACAATCCTTTGCTGCCATCTCTTGGCAAAAAGAAGACAGTGAAAACAAGCAATTTCTTGACATCAAACAACAATAAAAGCTAAAATTAAATGCTTAATTACAGTACATGAAATGCATAATTATATGTGATTACAATTAGATAATTAAGTCTAGTGTATGTTTCTCCTGCTATAGCTTAGATTAGAAAACAGGTGAGGTTCATGCTGTAGAGTTAATACTCCCCAAATCTGTCTTGAAAACGCTTAAAAAGATTTTTTCAATGGAAAAGAAAAAAAAAGATAAACGGAAGGGTCACATTAACAAAAGACCTAACATAGCAAATGTCATCTTGCCTCCATTCCTGTACCATGGCCAGCTTGGGCTTATTGCAAGTGGAGCTGCTCTATCTTCCAGCTTCTCAAGGTATCTCTATTTCTGCAAGCCCGGACATCTGACAGCATAAAAATCTATCTAAAATCTAGCAGTGGAGCCTAACAGTGGGATTATGGTGACTACCACACTGAGGGGATGTAGCTGTTTGAGCCTTTCCTGTCATGAATCCCAAATGTGATGTGAAGGAGCACGCACCAAAGCTTTACAAGGGGACTTGGCCTGATACAAACTCTGTTGAGACCTCAGACTGCAAGACAGCTCTAAAGAGGATTAAGGTGCCTGGGAAATGAGCAATGCCAGTTCAGCAGATGTCACTTGTACTAACAGCAGACAGCTACATAGCATAAGCCACCTCATTCTCATTAGTTCCCTTCTCCCAAGCACCTGCAGTAACTATTAATAGTGCAAAGACAGCCAGAAAATTAATCAGCAATCTGATTAATTCTGGTTCACATCAGTTCTGGTGTATTTCACACTACAATATATGCATCTGTGTTCAACTTTGATGGACAAACTGAGCCCAGAGAAGAACAATGGAGTTAAGTAATGCTTAAATTTAGTGCAGTCCTACTCACTGGTCTTGCTTTTTCATTTAGTTTCCGAATAGTGAAAGAAAATGACCCTTTAAAGTTATATATAAAAGTTATCCCAATCACAAATCTTAAAAATATTAGGAATCAAGGTAGATGTGCTCCAGGAAAATGCCAGCATTTCAGAATTCAATGTTTTCTGAGGCACATTTTGATGGATATGCCAAAGCTGAGCTCAAGGAGACAAAAGATTGGGCCAGGTGGCTCCATCAGGATCAGCTGTGGGGTAAAAGCAGCTCCTGCAGCAACCTCACGTGATAGCTCGACTGAGAGCAAGTTTTTACAGAAGCAACAGCTACTGCAGGCTTTTAGCTTTAGTTTCAACTGCACATTACTTAGAAAGCAAGAATTTTTACTATTCTTTTGCTTGACACCAGATGGCACTGCAAAAAATAAACAATAATGCTAGGGCTTCGATACGTTTCTTGCGTCCGAGTCTGAAGCCAGGCATGCAACTGCATCTTGCAAGTACAAAATGCAGATTTAGTATCTGCACAGCAGCCTCAAACAAACCTGACAAAGAAATGCACAAAATTAAATTCTAAGTCATATTTCTGCAAAACCCTAACTGCAAAAATGATATTTTATACTCTGGAACAGCCAAAATCTAACTTGACTGCTAAACGATATTCCGAAACAGTGTCTTTTATTTCATTTCTATTACATTTATAATTAGTTATTGTTAATAGCTAATTATAAAAGACCACTTCATCTTGGATACGTTTCTGCATTCTTCGAAGATCTGTGGGATTTTCTGTTTTGTTTTTAATTTATGCAAGAAAACAGAACCATTACCTTCAGTTAACATCTGAAAAAAATGGGCATCTTTCAAAAGATCTCTTTTCAGGAGATCTGCCTTTTAAGTCTATTTTCATCTATAGCATTCACTGTATTATTTAAATTAGCCTTTCAGTAAATCTATCTAGATATCAGAAAAAAGCTAAAAGAAAAATGAATTATCATATCCACTCACAGCATTATAAACTGCCAAGTCTAAGTTAACTGCTAAATGCAGAAACAGGAAAAAAAAAAAAAAAAAAGAATTACCTTAAAGATCAGCAAAGGCTTTACTAGTTCTATACGACTCACTGCCTAACTTCCACCAATACATGATAAACATAAATGCTTATCTATAATGATTATTGCCATTGTCAATGTTAAAGGGCAGCTATATGAGAGGTGGTCTGTAGGGAGAGTAAAATAGGAAATTAAAGGAATTAAAGCAGAGTATAAAGCAGCACTGCTGGGTTTGACAGAACTATCCTTCAGAGGTGTGAAAAGGCGGGTGACTGACCCAAGGAAACAGCAGCAGAAGGTGCTTAGAGGCCACGCGGCAATAAGCCCCTGAGCCATCTTAAAGAGCTTGACCAAGGAATATTTTCAACATTTCTTCTCCTAAAAGAGTAAGCTATAAGAAAATATTCAAAAATATTTCACATTGTTCAAATATTATGTGTTTGACTGATTTAATCTTCTTTTTCCCAACTTGACCTGGTATAATTCAAAGTTTGGTTCTCACCGAGTCACGAGCAACTCGTTGCTTTTTGTCGATTCCTGCAAAAGTTGCTAAAGATAGTAAGTCATTTGATCTATGTCTTCAAAATTTCTCACAAGTATAAGCATTATGCTTCATATTTAATGCACAAGTGATATTTTCATTAAGCTTTGAATAATTAACCACATTGGATTATTGGATTTTTAACCAATTTTAACCAATTTAACTGTGGATTATTAACCACAGTGAACACCCATTTGTACAGTGGAAGAGAAATAAGATGACCATTGGCTACTAATGGTTATACGTTCTATATTTTAAAAGTAAAAATATTAACAGCCCCTTCATTTTTCATCAATTCAGTAGCTGTTTCTGTCAAGTCACATTTTGAATTAGTGACCAAATAATTTAATTACAGATGTATTCCTTCCTTGATATAATGAGGCTGGAATACTGCATTAGATATATTTGTGATACTCTACAGATTATGTTCTAAAAATTAGTCAAAGATGATTAACAGAATTTTATCAACTATATGCAAATTGCTTTAGGCATGAACTAGATGAATGCAAGTGGTTTGCAAAAAAAACAAATAATTTGTTCCACCTGGATTTAAGCAGGATAGAATTAAACTCTTTTTAATGGTGAAATTAATGTTTGCTGGGAGATAAAAGAAAAAAAAGGCAGGCATCAAAGAAGTGTTATCCTACCTTGCCTTGAAACATTTAATTATAATTAGTGTTAGCTAATACAATGACCATAGAAAAAAGGATGACAAGTTAAATGCACCGCTGGCCTAGTGACAAAGTGTGTGAGGAAAAAAAAATGATTAAACTTACTCAGTTTGGCTGATTAGTATCCTACCAGTCTACTTTTGCCCTACAGCCTGTTGCAAAATAAAGAAACATAAAGCAGCGCAGTGACCTCTTCAAAGTTCTGAGATTATATTAAGAAATTCTATGAAGTTTGTAGCTATTAAGTGCTATGAACTGACAGAAAAGAGTTCAAGTAGAAGAGAGTTTAACTAGCTTAAAAAAAGAGAGACAGCAAAGAAAATAAAGCTGTAGTCATATGCATTGGCTGTTTCCTTATTTTAAGAAATTCTGGGCCAAGTATTTGTCTTCTACAATTCAAATACACTTTTTTTCCTTAATAAGAGGTTAAGAGATTTTGACATTTAGACTCTTTCTTGAAACAACTGAAGTAGAAACGATGCATGACAGCAGTGCAGCATTACTAGCACTTGTCATTCAGATACAGAAAATTGGAAAAATTTCCAACTCTTTCTACTCTGTACATTGTCAATGCTCTATCAAGTACCTGAGACATGAAGGCCTTGACACTCCTGGTATCTGCATGCTGCCATCTCCAAAATTACCAGATATACGGATTCACATTGCACAGTTTTATCTTACAGCTTCTCTTGCTTTCTTCTTCTGAAGAAGAAGACTTGAGAGAACCTAATTGTCCTAACAGAAATTCTGTGAACAATGGCAAACTCCTTCGACCTTTCAAGTATGGAGTAATTTAAACATGGTATGCTGCAAATCTCCCTTGCCTTCTTTTAGCCTACATAAGCAATGAAAACAAGCATAATGGACACCCAGTTATAATGTAAAATATTGAAAAGGTCAAGTAAAATAGGCATTAATGTTCAGGTAATAGATCCTGATAAGCAGAGTATAAGAAATGGCAAACACGAATCTAGTCCTGTAACCAAAACTGCAGATAAAATATTCAGTGGTAGAGCTTTGCCAGCTGTCAAATCTGATACAAAAAGAAAATAATGAATTTTCCAAACTCAACCCCACTGAATTTATGCGCTCTCACAGTCTCATGGAAACATTTTATGCAAAAGATCTTTCCCCTAGTCTTTGTAATACCTCAAAAACATACAGGCTAATCAGAGACACAGGCCCAATGTCTTCCAGCAGGTTGTTAAACATTCTTTCTTTGCTAACATGTGCACACAATTGAAGACCCAATTATATGTATAGAAAAATAGCCCCATTTTCTAAGGAACGGCATTTCTTCCCATGTCTAAAGTAGAGGACTTTTTAAAGTAAATAAATTAATCATTATCTGGTAAAAACAGAGGCTGTGGAATGATGTTCCTAATAGGTAAGGAAAAAAAAGAGATAAACAAAGGGAGTATAAGCATCCTGTTATGACTAAAGTATCCTCTATTATGAAGGTAAAATGTTTTAGTAGAAAAACATTTTTGAAGCCTTCATTTATTTCATCCCCATTAAAAGCAGGAGCCAGTGTGACCTACAGCAGGGGATGTCAGAGGGGCCAAGCTGACAGAGCGCAGCCACGCATGGCACTCTTGCCTGTTCCAAAAACCCTCCCATTACCGCTGATAACCATCATCTTTTTCCAGTGCTTGCAGAAAACTTGCCTGCTTTATTTGTTACAGCACAACATGTAAAACCCACGAAAGGGGAAGGATGGTGCCAAGGAGTTCAAGCAACCCGAGTTCCCTAACAAAGACCAAAAGTTTGCAGAACTGCTACATAAAACTCGCATGAAATCAGAAAAACTGCTCCTTTTTTGGAGGGGTGGGAAAGAAAATTGGTTCTGCAGTGCAGAGGATTCTTGTCTGAATGTATTGTATTTATGAAACATAAAACAAGTTACAGTACTATCACATATTTAACTCGTTGTTTGACTGATTAATGCTCCATAATAGAACATTTAACAACATACAAATATTTCTGGTGCTTTAATTGAAAGCAACTGTTGCATATTCCTGCAAAAAGTACATGCCAGCTGTAAATCTATTTGGGGAGCTAAATCCTACTGATAAATTACCGTGCAAGGTGTGTGTGTGGCAGATGGTTATCCGAAAGCCTTGAAACGAGTCAGCTAGCCAGCCTGGCAGCTTCATAAAACTCCAAACAATACAGGTGGCAAAATCTCCCCATTTAGAGATCTGCTCGGGCAGCCTTTTTCCCTACCAACAGGGCTACCTGTGAACACTTCTCACCCAATATTGTACTCGTGAAACGAAGCTGCTGAACTGGAAAAATAGATGGGCTTGTTATTCAAGCAGTGGAAGAGGCCACGTGTGCGTAAGGTGAAAAAAAGCTGGAACCGGACACCAGGCTTTGAATGCTTCTATTTTGAGAGGCACGGGTGGAAACACATTAACTTTTAAACAAGTTACGGGGTAAAACGCAGTGGAAGAGTTGCAGAACTTCAAAGAAGCCCTATAAACTCTACGATCACTTTTTCTTATGGAACCCAAAATCAAATTAGAAAGGCTGAAGTGCCATTTCGCCCCACGCCATCAAATTCGAATGTTTGCTATGAAATCTGTGTTGATTCCCTTAATTTCACAGAATGGTTGAGGTTGGAAGGGACCTCTAGAGATCATCCAGTCTAACTCCCCTGCTCCAGCAGGTACACCCAGAGCACAGGGTGGCATCCAGGTGGGTTTGGAAGATCTCCAGAGAAGGAGGCTCCACAATTTGATCCAGCAGAACAGGAAAAGTCAAAAGGATTGAAGCTGCCTTAGAATGATAGATTAGAAAAAAAATGATGCAAATGGGGCTTCAACCCCTCCCAGTTCTGTGATTAGGAGCACAGAAGTTGTTCCCTGCTCTCCAAGAAACACTCCTTTGAATCACAGAAAGGGGCCTCTTGTGGGAAAGGACCACAGAAAGACAGACTGGGGCAGTCTCTGTGTAAAGAACAAAATTAATCTTTCAGAGATGTTATGCAGCTATCCATGAATCTCTCTTCTGTTGCTTCTTGTTCTTACAAACGCTGGTAACGATTTTGCACTGCTGGAATACGCACAATCTATACACATCGCTAACAAATGCTAACACAGCCGTGCAGCTCTTCTATCATAAAGCGAAAAGCAATAACTGCAGCGAGGTGAAGAACACGCTCAGCAGCGGAGCTTAAGATTTCAGGGAAGTTTGCCCAAAGGATGGCCCCAAGCTCTCTGGTATTGCCACACTGCCAGAAGACCATGGGTGGATATCCATGGTGCCTACACAGGACACAGTGAGAAGGAGCTTTCAACTTCCAGACACAGCACCCCGCATTCTCACATCTCCAGGAGCAGAAAGCAAACGGGACTCACTGCTCTCACAAATTCACAGCACTTTAGAGGCTACACAGAGATTTAGGAGCTTTGATTTAGGTCCTGATGCTTGGAGATACATGTTCTTTTCTTCCTTTTAGCTCAAAGTTTGACATCTTCTCTTCCTTTACCCAGCTATTACTTTCTTCAGGGCAGCATGGCTGTCTTGAAAGCAACCAGGTGAATCCCCCGGAGCTACTGAAGGATCAAGAAAAGAGATGGCATCACCAAGCTCAGAAGCAAAAAGACAGCTACCAATTATATCATGTGTTGTCAGCCGTAATGTGTACCGTGCTCGAGAGAAGATTGCGGGTCTAGATCTTTTATTTTAAAATATGCAAGGAGAGAAAGGTAAACAGAGCGGGGCAGGCAGGTATTGATTGCCAGGTAGCAGCTCCCTGGATTTTGAGATTACCGGGATGTGCCTGTACTGCCTGATGGGAGGCTGCAAGCAGGAGAATGACAATCTACAAACAATAGGATTAAAGCGCTCGGGGCGGTCAGGACTATAAAATATTTTAATAATCCTTCCAGCATTGTGGTGTAGAAAGAAGTAATTGGATTTCTTAGAGAATCTGGGTGTCTAAAAATACTATTGGACTTAGAAATGCTATTAAATATAATGAACGCAAATTCCTGGGTGCAGAGGGTTATTTCTGTGTTATTAATTTTCTTGGTACGAAAAATATCTAAAAATATAAATAAAAGACATTGGATGTCAATATTTATTTTGTTGCTAAATGCCAGTATAAATGCTAAACTTTCCTTAGCCACAGCTGAAATCAAGCAATCACTTGCACAAGATAAATGCTTCCAGACCCTACTATGCCAGACTTACTAAGCATATACTGAGAAACTGCCCCTGTTCCAGCGGGAATAAACCAAAAACAGGAGAAGAAAGCCCAGCAGCTTAGTTAAAAGCAAGGAACTGAACTGAGACTTAATCTTGCTCAAGATCAGGCAGAGCTCTTCGACGGGAGCTCAAAGCTCACATCAACACTTGGCTTTTTCATCATTATTAGCAGAATTTCATCTCACCTCATGAGCTGGTTCAGCTCATTTGTTGGGGAAACCTACCCTGGAGAAAAAAAAAAAAAAAAAAAAAAAGAAAGAGAGAGAGAGAGAGAGAATAAAAAGTCTGGGTTGCTCCTGAACTAGTGGAAGGATTTGCCAAGCACCCAAGCGAGGTCAGGGGGGAGACAGAACCACACGGCCAGCAGCACAGGAGGAGAAGCAAACGGCAGAGGACAGGGCTGTTGTTAGACCAGCTGAAGCACTTTAGGCACCTCGAGCCTCAGCACTGAGCACATCACAGGGTCTGCAGGAGTTACAGAGACAGGCAAAGGTATCCAGGCCAGGAGAGAAAGAGGATTTACAGGAGCACCTGCTGTTCCCTCCTCCTAATTCCAATGCACTTTGCTATCCTATACATTCATTAATTTCTGTGATGATACACACATACACACATAATGAAGTCATATGGATCTAGAATGGAAAAAAATTATCTGAAAATATTTTTCTAACTTGGCTTTCTTGTTCTTTTTTAAATTAAGGAGTATAAAAATGGTGGAGGCAAGATGAATGATTTCACATGCTGAATGACTTCACCACTGAAGAATGATTGTGAAGGTGGTTCTGGCCAGCATTTTCTTTTTAGGAAAAGGCTCGGGGAAGAAGGAATTGAGAGCAATACTGCCTCCGAGGAAATCACTCTGAGGTTACTAAAAGTAATTTATAATGGGGCAGTGAAAGAAATCACAGCAGTCGCAGCACCTGGCTGCCTCCTCAGACTGCTACTGAGTAGTCCAGCGACAGAAAAAAAGGTGGTAATACATCACCTGCCTACACTGTACATTCATACATAACATATGTATTGCTTGTTCAAGTAAGGCTTTTCCTACCAAAAAGATGCATTACAAAAGCTAAAGAAATCAGAAAAAAAATCTTATTGAACCAGGCAACTTTAAGATATTTCGATCAAGAAAGGGACTAATTATTCTGTCATAACTGCTATGTTAATATACTCTGATTAATACAATGAGGGAAGTGATGCAATTAATACAATGAAGAAAGTTGAAGAGAATGTTCTCAAAACTTAATTAAAAATATCTTAAGAAATTACAAAAAAAAAAAAAACAAGTTGTAGACAGCAGGATAAAGATCTTGAAAAGGCAACAAGGCAACACAACAGCTGAAGATCGCAGCAGATTTCAACTCTGCCACTCTCCAAGCTGACTCTTCGAGCCCTTAACAGCCAAACTTGGGACATCGTTTCCTCTCAAGGTTTTGAGTAGTTACATGGAGTCCCCATTCAATTCAACGCACGTTGAATGAGGGATCCCCTTTTTGCTCGTTTTGTCCAGGACAGCTGTGTTAACATTTGACTCCCAAGGAATAGATGCCTCAAACATCCTCCTGGGGAGGGAGGAAGCAAATTGTGGGGCTGTATTCTGTGAGGTGGATGCCTCGGGGAAAGGGTTCAGGAAAGCTACCAAGATGGGACATGTCAGGGGTTCACACCCCTCATGACAGCTCCTCACCGGGGCCATGGTCAATGCCAATGAGCCACTCTAGGGACAACACAGTCCCTCAGACCTAGAACACCCTACGGCAGTGGACAGGTCTGCCCACCCCTTCCTCTTGTGCAGCAATTGGAAGCACGTTCCTCAACAGGTCTTCTTATGAAGCCCAAAGACAAATAAGAAAGAACAGGCCATCTTACCATAGTGTCCTTCCTTGCATTGGCACACTGGCCAACAGCACAAGGATTAGCCCCGCTTTTAATATCTGTGATTTTGGAGCAGACATAACAAAAGGCCCCCAAAAATCCTTATAATGGACAGAAATTCTAATACAAACACACACTTCAGGTTCATGTGCACCTCAGAATTATAGCAATCCAAATGAAAACACTAATATAAAATTGACAGCAGTCTGTACAAATGAATAAATTATTCATTTTATATTAACCACTATATATTTACCATCTACTTCAATTCATGGCTTGTAATTGAAGTAAATTATTTAAGGCCTTCATTAGAGACGGAACATTATATTTACCAATAAATATATGTTTTTAGAGCTACAGAGTCACAACTGGGATGGAGATTCAGCTCTCAAGGCTAATAAATGGTCTTCTCATCCTTGAACCACCATGTCCGAGTATAGCTGAGATCACAACATTATTACCTGTCTGTCTGCAATGCTCAACTAAATAGGGCGTTATCGAGTATATATTTTAAATTATTAGAATTCACAAAAACTTATGTGCAAGGAAATCTTGCTTTTATACTCTTTTAATATATATAACCAAATAACTATTTTAGATATACTAAGTATATAACCATGCACTATTTTTATGTATTGCATTCCATACACTTTTTAGCCATATATATTTCCACATCCCAACCAAAGCAGACAGACTTGTGAGATAACTAAATTGCCAAGTGACTCAGCTCAGCAGTGCCCGCTGGGCTCAAAGGATTTACCTGCATTATAACACACAACTTGATATTAACTTTCATTAAACTAGTTGCAGCAGAATTAAGCTTGCTTAATGTCTGCCAGGTACCTAATTCGTGTTTGCCTTTCACAGCATCCAGAGACTCCAAAGGTTCAATAATGTATCTGCTAGAATTTTAGCTCAGCAAAACTACTTGCTAAAGAGAACTGGTAATTGAGATGGACAATGAAGGAAAAAATGGATAAAAAAAATGACAGTCAAGGGAGCAATAGAGTGGTCTGAAAACATCAAGTTACTAACACATCAAAGCTTGACATGCCTCAAAGTTACATGGGGGCTGTGCAGAATGTTGTTGTCCAGCAGAGTCCTGAATATCTCCAAGGACAAGGATTCAAGCGCCCCTCTGGGCAACCTGTTGCAGAGCTTAATCGCTCTACAGTGAGGAATATTTCTCCTAGATCTAGTTAGAAATTGCTTTGCAGCAAATTGCAGCTGTGGATCTTGGTCCTGTCACTGCACAGCTCTCTGCTCAGCAAAGGAAGAGCCGTGAGCATTTGTCTTGGGCTGAAGACAGCAATTAGATCCTCAACCAGCCTTTTCTTTTCCAGGCTGAAGGAGCCCTGCTCGGCCAGGGCGGACAGAGCACAGGGTCCTCATTCACCAGTCAGGAATTCTCAGAATGTGCTGACAATTATTTCAACATATCTACTCACAAAAGAGCAAATAATACGAGTAAGACAGGCCAAACTGGAAAGATACTTCTCACCACATATGTGGTAGCCCTTCAGTAGGAACGAGAACCACTAGGTTAATGTTCACTCAGTAGCAACTGTTCAGCAAGAACATTAATCGTTACCCTAGGCCATGAGGGCAGCACAGGAATCCCACTTGCATCCCACCTTGGCATCCCTCCCTCATGTCATGAAAGCACAAGAAAAGTCTGCTCAGGAAAAGAAAAGTCTATTGATCTATTCATTTTTAGTATTTCTTAAATTTATTTATTAGGATAATAGGATTATTAGGACTCCTGAGCTAGGTATCAAAGTCCCACACATGAAAACTTTCTCAGATAAAATGTACATGTATTTTGTCAGACATACATGCCAAACTGAAGCAAATGTAACTGCTTGAGAAAACTGAAAGCTTTCACACAGTTCTTTATAACTATATATCATCATACAAAAATCTATTGATCTTCTTAAATTTCATATACATATATCTTTTTAAAGTATGTACCCATATAGAAAGAGGGGGGAAATAAGCAGTTTAAGGACCCATTTCTCTTTGGTTTTGGAAGTCTGCTTCCCAAAGAATCAGACATGCAAAATAAGTGAATCAGTTACTTATCTGTACACAGGAAAAAAGTATTTTAAAGGAGGAAAGCTTCTCTTTAAAAAATTCATCCATCAAGTTGATCCTGCCTTTATTTTTTGACTTACTCAAAAAGCTTTGCTTATGCTTATTTACAGAATTTCCCCTTTCATTGGGGGAAAAAAAAAAATCAACGCCTATTTCTCAACAAAAGCCTAAAAAAACCTTTTTTTTTTTTTAACAGATTTTTCAATTCATGCTTTTTAGTCACCCCAACAAAGAACATGCAATGGTTTCCTACAAAGTGTTTCTTATGGAGTGTATCTACCCATTTAAAAGCATCTGCAGTCTCAGTATCCTGCTTTTCTGAAGGGTGATTTACATGGTTAACGCTGTGAATTGGGATAAAGTTTGCTTTCATGTCAGGGAAGAGAGTGAAAAAACAATTTGCAAAACCTACAGAAAGCTAACAAAAATAATAAAAGTCGTGTTCATAGATCTTCTTGTTTGGTATTA
This sequence comes from Nothoprocta pentlandii, assembly GCA_013398315.1. Lineage (NCBI taxonomy): Eukaryota > Metazoa > Chordata > Aves > Tinamiformes > Tinamidae > Nothoprocta > Nothoprocta pentlandii. The sequence goes on from VZSG01000003.1 coordinate 4,339,579, forward strand.
AATTAATTTGTTCTAAAGATTATATCCCAAAGAAATCAGAAAAATAGAGTTTTGAATATACTAGCTTACACTATAAAATAAATTACCATTGTTCTATCACACTGAAAATCTGAATGCAATAAAAAAAAGCAGCTAATTAACCCATTTATCACAAATACCAAACAGGCCAATGGCTTTTGTAATTATCAAGACAACTCAATTTTTGATTCAGTCTGCAGGCTCATTTGCCCAACTCAATTAGAAATCATCAAAATTACTTACAATACACTGTCTACCAAAGCATGACAAAATTAAGTCTGTTACAACCAATTAATTGAACTTAATAAAGCTTTTAAACTATTTTTGTTTATTAGCATTCCTCTGGGGTTAATGATGTAGTCCTTCTTGGCTAGGAGGAATAATTAATATATTTCTTTAAAGAAAATTAGATTTGCAGTGTGTTAAGGAAGATCAACAAGTCTCCCTAATGGGTAAAGAATAATTTATTCTTCAATATCAATACATTAAAACATTAATTTGTGTTCTCTAGTAAAGCCTTCTGTCTGCATACAGTGGTGTGTGTATCTGTGTGTATAAATATACATTTATACACACAGACAGTTGTGTGTCAGCTTATAGGAAAGACCCCACAGTAATTATGATTGTTGAATTACTTATCAGGAAATATGTACTAATTAAAAAATATATTCATGAGTAAATCGCTGTTGTCTTTCTAACAGAGCAATCTGACCATCATTCTGAGTATTGTTCCATAAAGTTTTATGCCATGCTACTTCATTGCAGTTGATTAGCTATAGTCAAAAATAGCTGATAAGTTAATTGCTTTAATAACAATGTCAATGCAATTAACATTCAGATATTCAAATGAAGTCATGCCATGTTCATCCAAATGAATTAATGCTCAGAAATTCTAATGAAATTGTTCCTCTCTTGTGTGCTTCTTTATATTAAAGGAACCCATATATTTACTGCTTCCAAAATGTACTCTATTTTTTTTTTTTAATTGTCCACTAGGGGTCAGAACACAAAGCCACAAAATCTGCATTCTGTTTTTTTGGTTTGTTTTGTTGGTATAAGTAGGAGAGTTGCAAGTATGAAGGACCTAAGTGTGAGGAGTTCATTTGGAAGGCAGCCTATTTATAGATTTAAAAAGAGTACAGCTATTAACATCTCCATATTTGATGCTAAAGGTACCTCAAGCAGATACTCTTTCAGCAAGGGACCAATATTCAAAAGGGGTGACTTGATCACAAATGTCTTTGATGGGTGTTCAACAGGAATTGCACAAGACCAGAGCTCAGCTCCCTACCATGGAAGAGATGATGACCTGGGGCAGCTGTTGAAAATACAGCTTTAGCAGGAATTACCTTCACAGCCTCTATCAATTTTCCACAGTTGTAGAGTGAAGAAATATTGGGGTCTGCCCAGTCTTAAAAACAAAATCCTGCGTAGTAGGAATAACTAAAGCCTGAAAAATGAACTGTTCTCTCTCAGTTTATGCTGCTCTGCTTAAACTGGACTGAAAAGCACTGATAGGATCAACTTCCAACACAAAGATCATGGACAGCATTAAGTTGAGGGAGAAATGACATTTTTTTTGACAAAACTAAGCATTTAACTGTGTTAGGCTGTTTCCAACTCCATTACAACTAAGTCTACATTAACATCTCCGGCCAGCTTATCAGTCAAATGCCAGCACTGGTGCTGGGTTGCTTGGGCTCTGTGGTTATGAAGAAAATAGATGAGCCCATGGATATGACTAAGAAGAGACATTTATCACTTATACAGAGTAATTTTTTGTTCCTGGACATATATTTGCCTTTCCTTTCATCTGTAAATCAGGATCAACAGCTGATCAGCAGCAGTGCTGTAGGTTATTTGAAAGCTGTTCTTCTGGCTACCACTCATTTTTGAGGTGTTCTAAGGTAATACTGACATTGTGTCAGTCCTGATCGATGGCTCGGCTAAGAGTTTTGCTGGGGGACAGTGTTCTATGAGAAAACTAACCAAACTAACCAAAGTTACTGGGTTTTGCCGAACATAATGAGATATAATTTAAATAATTTGTTTCTTCCATTAAAGTGATATATTATCAGTAGAACATACTATGGATAGGAGCAAACTTAAGTTTTGAATCAATAACATGCCCTTATTTTATTGACTTTCATTAGATACAAACAATCACCTGAGATATTATCAAGTAAGAAATTGCTGAGGCTTAAACCCAAAGCAACTTCAATTATCTCTTTATTTCAAGCATTTGAAGTGCTTAGCTATTCTTTCAGATTCTATTAAGACATTATTGCTGCTTTATTGCCAGTAAAGCAGTATGCTTTCAAGTCATTATAATAAGATGCCAAAGGGACATCTGTATGTGGAACAAGCTGTTTGTTTTTCCCCCTCCGAGAGACTTCTCAGTTATGCTGAGTTCAATGGAAATTCATACATCTGTATATAGAAATGTTGGTGGCGGGACCTTTAGTGCACTCTACTGCACCTCACATTTCCTATGTATAAATATACATTTGGGAAACTTCCATGCCAATGTCATTAGCAGTGGTCCTCTGTAAATAACTTTTAAAGTACAAATCACGTAAATGGTTATTATAGTTTCTTAGAAGCAAAGACAGCTGAAGGATTTTTTTTTCTTATTTCTTAAAGGCAAAACACATCTCCATGCTTGTATATAAAATGGTTTAATACTTGCTACCACAAGTGCATGACTTCTGAAAGAAAAGAGAGCAACCCAAGCTCAAAGTTTCATCAAATTATGGGATAATGGCAAAAGAAAATATGACCTAATTTTGGTAGATACTTGTAAAATCTGGCAGATACACAATGGCTGGCTACAGTTTCTAGCAGATTTTTTTCAAAGCAACAAGTATTTGTAAAATGCTCGTACTTTCACATTTTAAAACTAACATAAATGACTCCTAAAAATCTTTTCCTGATATCATATTAGCATATATGAAAGTATTGACACTCCACATGATTTTGCTACACTTAAGAAACCTGAATAAATATGAATACAAATGTCACAAAAGAGAAAAAAACATTTTTAAAAACGAGACTTTTTCTGTTCTTTTTTTCCTTGCATGCCTATGAACTAAAGATTTTTAAAAAGAACTTCCAGTACATACTACATAAAAGAAAAGCTTTTTTAAAAGTTCATACAAGGAAAAAAAAAAAGGACTTAAAGAGTCAAACCATAGAAAGTTTACAATCCTCCCTTTCACATGCATCTGGACAAGGTGAATGGAAAAAATGTTTCTACTATATTTGAGTAAAAATCCTATTTATTCTTCTTTACTCATGACCATTAAATGGAAGTATTTCAGCAGACAGCAGGCTGTGATATGCCATGGAGAAATCTATCTTGATGGTTATAATGAAATAAGTCTTCCCTGCCCCCTGGTGAAACAAGCCATCAAATTGCCTCTAATAAAAATTATAAAACACTAAGACTACTGGGATTTCACATTAAAAATGATGAAAGAGTCTCCTAAAAATAATGCTTTGGAATAACTGCAATAACAAGAAAGAACTGATAAAAAATGAATATTTAAACACGAAACAGAGATCTAAACTCAAAAAGTAGGCACAAGAAGTAAATTTATCACCATCCTGCTTGTTGAGGTTTAAAGTTTATTGTGCTTACACACATTTACTGCAAAGATTAATAGCCTATATGGAAGTCACACAAGTTCAAAATTCTTGACTGTCTCCCCACCCTTCCACTGCAGGAGAGGTGGAACATGCAAACATGCAGTGGGACAACAGCATAACATCTGCCAGAAAAGCTTATTTTCCTCTGTTTTTATTTGCAAAATAGTCAACTGCCAAGCAATCCCACCTGACCACAAGCATTTGTTAATTCCTCAAAACTGCAAATAATACTACTTAAAACAAATCAAACTTGG
>VZSG01000003.1:4343580-4402056 GCA_013398315.1 Nothoprocta pentlandii
TTTGTCTAATTATTTAGGTGATCAACTGCCACAACGATAACTTAGTGATGCCTACTTTAAAAAATACGATCCTGTAACAAAACTATTTGTGATTACAGGCAACAAGCTTTGAAAATTGCAAATAACTGCCCACCTATGTTCTTATCAGGGGCTCACAACAAAGGTGCTGCATCATTATCACTGCAAGGTACACCAGTGGAGAAATGAAACCTTAACAGGTTACGCACAAAGAAGCGCTGCGTGTCAGTGTTTTTGCTACAATTACTTCTGCAAGCTTTGAAAAGCTTGATGGGCTGTGATAGGTCTGTCTACATTACTCTAAAATCATACTTTTGACTTTAATTGTGACCTAAAGATATTTATATTTATGGCCCGAATTTTCAAAGGCAACTAAGAAACGACACTGGACTGGGGTGTTTCCCATCTAGCTCAAATGGAGGGAAAGAAGGGTGACAAAACTCACATTCACGCTGCCGGCCTCCTCCTCACTTCCCGTGAAGTACAACAGTCTGGCGGCCAAGAGAGTCCAGGAACAGCCCCAGGCTCAGTGAGCGATGCACCTAGATCCAGTAAGGAACAAAAGGAGAAGCAGGATGGACACACATTGGCCAAGGCCCAGCCAGGAGACAGGGCCAAACCTGGGATAGACATCAGCTACAACAAACACTCAAGAGAAATGTGCAGGAGACCAAACACCAACAGCAAGGCGCAAAGCGCACCCAAGAGTGGGATGCTGGGCCCAAGTGCTGCCAAAGGGGTAAGGGTGTGGGGAGGCCTCAGGTGAAGCTGTTTAAGCCCTAACAACCACCAGCTTGATCATCAGATCTGCCACACCTGGCTGGTCACTGTGCAGCCAATGCCAGCCCTCCCAGGCAGCTGCACCTCATCATGCAACCCCCAGGCTCCAGGTGTGATCCATGGACAGGAACGTGCAACAGGAAAAAGACAGGCAGAGCCCCACGCAGCCAGCACCAACACCAGGCTCCTCTGGGCCAGGGCCCCGCCATGCGGCTGCCTCAACATCACCTCCCCAGGGCTTTGTGAGGATGACACCAAACCTTGGCCCGTGTATATGAGATGTTCCCTTTCCCTCAAAACAAGCTCTTAGGTTTAAGATAAGTGCAGTCCTTAGACTGCTTCTTCTCAAGCCTTTCTCAGCAGGCACCATACTGACAGGTAGATAGTGAGGCCCTTCCTGCACCATGTGCCTAGGAGACTTGCCTAGACTTGCCTAGCTAAAGAATATAGATGTTTCTTCTTTGAGTTTTGCCTTGAAATTAGCCATTGTAATAGAAGTTTTATGGAAAATATTTTCCCCATTCTCTCTTTTTTTTTTTTTTTTTTTTTGATTGATTAAAGATGAAACATCAACTTTAGAGAACTGGTCTTGTGAAAAAACATTTAGGAAAACATTATAAATAGTATGATACAGCAAAACTGTCTTGACTAAAAAAATGAATAATAATTATGCAACTCATATTTCTCATCTAAAATCTGAGATGGGTTGTAATGTTCTTTACATTGTTTCATAGCCTCTTATGACTCAAAGGCCCTCATACTGTATTACAGCTATAAAAAATAGTGTATAGTATAAAATTGCTTTATAAGGTCAAATACTGATTTGTGCCCTGTCATATCATAAAAGCTGTTATTGTACATGGCAAATGGCATTTTTTCATATATGGAAAAGGTAATATAAAAGTTGTATTTTAGTGCTACCCTCAAGTAATACGGCATTGATGCTAACGTAGGTAATGGTTGGCCATGGAAACTATACGGGACCATTCCCAAAAGAAACAGTAACACTTACCAGAGCATGTAAAAAGTACATGGAAAGAACCTAAGAGCATACTGCTGTTGTCACATTACAAACTGGCCACAATTGTGACTTAGGATAATTAACATAACTAGTAGGGTGAATATTTGCACTCCAAATTTTCATCCATGGTTGGTCTGTCAAAAGACTTTCCGTCGAGGTCCAGAGATTAGCCTTACATGCTAATCTTGCCCTGGACTTTCAGTTAAACCATTTTGAATCAAAATCATTCATCTTGAATCAAACAGGGGCAATTGTTAAGTGGTTGCTAGAACAACAGAGACTGTGTGTGCACTAGAAAGACCAAGACTATCTGACAGAAAAATATCAATGCTAAGATCAGGAAGGTCTCAAATAGCAAAAGTTTATGCAGAAGCAGCTCTGCTTTTATTAACCAATAGCTCAGTTTGTTCCTCAGCTGTCTGCAAATAATCCTATAGGTTGCCTTCACTAAGATGAGTTGTGATATACTATGAATCGGAATTTCTACAGCTGCACAAATTTGACACCTCTCAGTTATACCATGAAATTGAGAATATGCCTTGAATAAGATTTTCCACAACATTTTTAGATTTCCCATTATCATGAAGAAAAGAAATAATTAAGAAAATTTTACAATTCCTCATTATTATTGTAGAGAAAGTGATAGAACCAAAAAAGACGATGTATAGTACAGTGTTGAATTAATATATATGAGTACAACAGACGTTAGAAAAGCCCCAATGCATAACAAAACAAAGAATAAAGATTTCAGATGGATTGGCTCATAAAAAAGAACAATCTATTTTAAAGAAATAAGAACTAACCAATTATTTCAATCACTAAACAACACCTCTGGCATGGATAAAAATGATAACAGATGATTTCATTCAGTCTTCACTTTGTTGGGAGCAATCATTGCAGTAAATTGATGTAAAAGTGATCCACCACTCAAATGAGCTGTAAACGTAACAGCAGATCGTAACTTTATAATAGCTAATAACATTTTAAATGATATAATTAAAGCAAAAATGCAAGGAAAAACATCTCACGGTGATATGCACCCATTCCATCACAAATGATTTTACGAGACAAATAAAACTATGGAATTGTCAACCAGTTTGAATTGGTTCAGAAAAAAATATTATAATATCTAATAAACTGCTCAAATGTATTTTACTTACAAAAAACCACTATCCCAGACAGAAATATTAAAAACAATATACTATTTAATTCCTATGTGAAATTCTAGGAACTCACCTCCATTAATCATGTATTTGGTCCTACTTACATTATGCACCTGTTCAAACTTAGACACTTGCTGAAGCTAAGGCATTTTTCAAGAGTTTGCAGAATGTGGGCATCCTTTAATATTCAAAAATACCAAAAAAAAGGCCCAACCAGCCTCTATGAATTAATAAACTTTATCAGATCATATAAGCTATCTTCTTTTGTTTCTATATAATTCTCGAATGGCTTTTTAAACCAAGAGGTAAAAATGATTACCAACAGAAATGAAATGTAGCCTTTGCAGACGGTACTAATAAGCTTGAGAAGTGCTGGTCTCTGAGGAGTTCCACATCTCACTTCATATTGTGGGATATTGCTCCAACAAAGGGATTTTGCAGAAAGAACCAAGCATCTGGAGGGATACAGGATTTCGATGTTCATACTTGGAGGCATATCTCACAAAGCCTGCAGTGATGATTCCTGGCAAGTTTAAAAGATCAAAGTGTTACAGTTAAGTAACTTAAAAATTTCTGTTTCACTCGATAGGATAACAGCTGTTCAGCCTGTTCTTCACATCTCAAAAGCCAAACATAGCATGCTGTAATTCCCAAAGACACAATCTTTAGGACAGAACACCATCAATTTAGTAATCTTATCTGTCTCATTCCTGCTCTTCATTTCTTCTCTGTAAAACACATTTTAAAGTGTATTTTAAGAAGTTTTAAAATTACCTTTAAAAGAAAGGAAAATTTATGTGCTTTGTCCTCCTTCCTTCTTTTTCATGTGTGCAGGGCTACTGTTAGAAGCAGGACACTAGACTGACCTTTTGTCTGAGTAATAGTGACAGTTCTTGTATGCTAGAATTTTCTTTGTACAAATGAAGAAGATAACAGAAGTCTTAGATCAGGAATGGTCAGACCTTCAGCTCTGGTTGCCAATACAACCAAGTCAGCTACGTGAATTTTGAGCAGTAATTTCCTGCTCAAACAAGCTACAGACTGAAGAACTCCTAAGGGCATCACAAATCACAGGATCAGTGGCTGAAAGGGGCCCCGGAGATCATCTAGTCCAACCTACAGTTCAAAGACAGACTGAAGTAACAAGATAGCTCTAAGTACACTTCTTCCACACAACTACAGTATCAGTTGCATTCAACTCACTATTTCATAGATATAATATCATGCAAGGTCAAATTAAAAAAAAAAATCAAAACAGAAAGAAAGTGTAGGTCAATCTTCCTGTGTTGCAGATCTCATTATGAGGTTATGAATACGAGTTTTAAATAAATGAATGTGAGAACACTGAACAAACTGAAACTCACACACAGAATTACCAAAATGGGTAAGATTTGCAGGAAGCAAAAAAAAATAACATCATTAAACTGTTGATTTGTTTCATAGTTTTCATTCCAAGCCTTTGTAATTTAGACAACACTCTCAAATAGAAAAGCAGATCCGTTGTAAATTTCCAGTCCTATTTTACTATCTTCAATTCTCAATGTAAATTTAGAAGAATCCACTGTATAAGCATTTATGTACTACATTTGCAAAACGCTGTCAATACTGCCTATTTTCATATATTCACTAGATTTTCAGAATTGCTGGTTTACTGTTAGTATTAAGTATAGTAGAGTAACAATTCCTGAGGAAAGTAAAGCTTCTACGGCTAGTAAGCAATACATCTGAATTAGATTGTTTTTAGTTGTATTATTTTGTTTTCTTATTTAGTACATACGATTCCATCAAAATTTATTACCACAAAATTCTCACCTATTGAAGACTTATAAGATACATAAGTTTTCTTATAGCATATGATCAAGACTGTATTGAAACGTATTTAAGCATCTGCAGAGGTGAAAGATTAACTATGTTGTACTTATCAAACATCTTAGTGTGATGGGTTGGCATGCTTTGAGTAGGCTCCATATTATGCGCTTCCCCATTTTCAGCTTTTAAGGAAAAATATTAGCTGTAGATCTGTTAATCTAAGAAGAACACCAGGGCTAATTATATGAAAAATGTTAAATTGCTGGGGAAAAAAAGTTACTGAAGTCAGCAGTTGTTCTTTTTCACACTCCCGGCGTATCGCAGGTTGGCATCTCTTGAGGAGCAATTAACTTTGTCAGGGCAGCTGAATTCAAACACACAAAGATGTCGTTTCTTCCATATTAAGAAACGTAATTAATAAAGGAATTATAGCAAGCTGTCACAGAATACCCAATTATTGAAATAACAATCCGTTTCTCCCAAAGCTCTGGGGAAGGTTTTCACAACATTTAGGTGGCAGAAGAAAATGCTCTGCAGTTTCTTAAAGTAAAAAGAAAGCCAAGTGGCATTTCTGTTACTGATTGGCTTTATGAGAGCGTAGAGCACAGATACAACAGGAATACAAGATTTATTTATACCGTGCAAAAACTAGTGTCAGATAAAAACCAGATAGAGCTAAGCTTTATATATTATTCCACCTTCAAAGCCACATTAATAGTAATGACCGGGACGATGACAAAACGTCTGTCATAATGTGACACTAGCAAGCCTTGCATTGTAATTATAAAACATCAACAGTGTTTCTTGGCAAGGAATAATGTCTTACCTCAGCAAACTTCCTGTAAGGTTTCTAAAATGTTTGCTATGTTTTTATGTGAAGTGAGCTCATTTGGAAGCATAATGTGACAAGATTCTTTTTATCTGCCCAGATATTTCCTGTACATGGAATACTACGACAATAATTAAAGCTATTAAAGTTTGCAATAAAATAAATAGTTATGAATTTTCCTAATAATTAGAAGATAATGGAAGGAATTTTCAAAAGACTTAGCTAGGGAGCTATGTCGGAATTAATAGCAGAGTCCCAACACCCAATTTAAAGTACTAAATTAAGAATTTCTCAATGGTTAAAAACTCAACAATTTTAACTGTGAAACTTAATCACACAGTTACTTGCTTTCAGCACTACAGAGATGTGAAAGCAACTGTGTTTCTTGCTATTTTGAGGGCTGCACAGCTTCTGATCACATTGAGTTATTTTTTTACACAGGTTTCAGGACAGAAGATCACAATTAAACCAAATGACAGGGAGCTAGGGACAGAGGTCTTCAACGCCAGTCTAGTGAAAGGATTTAATTTTTTGGCATGTCACTTAAGACCTTGTATTTCTATTCTCTACCTCTACAGTGAGAAAAACTTGTCTCCTTCCTTGCAGACCCACAGCAATTGCTCTTAAATATCTAATTATTTATCAAGTTCATAGTGTTTCTGGTGTTTACCTTTACCAGTGAGAAAGAGGTAAAATCTTCAATCCAGCAGGAACACTGTGTTTCTGAAGTACTGCTGGATCTCCAGCTTATTGAAAGTGCCACTTGGGAGCACGATACCATTACTATTAGGTGTTTGATCAGAGGTAGCTATTTCAGCAATCGTTATTTCCCAAAAAACCTTCATGATGCTTAATTAAATTGTTCATAGGCATTATAAACATGAACATTATCTCCTCGTGGCTGGTGAGGCAAATAAGTAATAAAAAAGCATTAGCTTATACATAAAAACTAAAACAAAGGTTTGCATTCCGGAAATCTGATATAGACACTAAAATATCAGTTCCTGTAAACGTTTGAGGTAAACAGCACAAGATTATATTAAGAAATTCTAGGGCTGTTAGTCCTATACTGGCAGCTGTTATTTCAACTATTACACACATGTGCATACACCTACAAACATATCTTTAATTAAAAAAAAAGAATCTTAAAATCTTCCTTCAGAGAAAGATAACTTGAAGTTCTGCAAACAGAACGGAAGTGATAGCTAGTTAGAACACTGCACTTTCATGTTAACTACCCACTGATGTGTCAGAAGATGTACTAAAAAAGATGTAAGGTTAAAAGCTCAATGAAGACTTTTCACTTCAGTAGAAGTGACAGCCAAAGCTACACAATATGTAAAAGCTGGTCCAGGATGCCAAATCTTTTAAATCTAGAGACAAATAGGTATTCTTTGTGATAAAGTATTTTTGCAAAGAATGGCAAATAGGTCAAAAAAAGAAACTGTTCAAGATTGAATACCTGTACTTACTTTCTCAAGTATTTTTACACACAAGAATAATTGGTATTTTTGAAAAGGAACAGTTCAAATGTCTATATATTTGAACAATTTAAAATATGAGATAGTCATAAAAACCAGTTCAACTTTAAAACAATCCACCATTTCAAAGGAATAGTTTTTGGGTGGCAATAGAGCTCTGAGTAACAAACAGCTTGTGTAGGACTAGCACATTGATTTCAATGGCAACTGTCCATGAGATTAGTACACTTGCCTCTTCATTAAGGGTGAACTGTATCTTTTATTTGAGTTACTTTGCTTTGTTAGTGTTTTGTTTCTTCTCCAAAATTTAGCCATAGTTTAACCAGTATTGATCAAATACACATAGAAAAAAAGGAAAAAAAAATCTACAGGATTAATGAGTAATTACACAATAAATGCATTTCAACTGTGCAAATGAATACTTCCACAAATAAAGCTTCTAGACGAAAAATTTTTCATCTGTTAATGTCATTGTGACTCATCAGGAAATCAAATGAAATGCATATTTAGGAAAGTTAAAATATTTATGCCAATTTTCTCTCTCATCTCTGATAATATCTCAAAATATAAACTATACTGCTCAGACCATGAATATTTATATATTTCTCAGCAGGGAAAATTAATGCAAATTAAACAACTTTGCTGGTAATATTTGTCTGGAGCCCATCTTTTCACAAATCATTCTTATATAGCACTGGTTTTGTTAGTATGAACTCTATGAAATACCACTATTGTGCTGTCTTATATCGTGCTTGTTTGGTGTCTACAGCCTGATTTGTTTATTTGCAGGGAACTGCAAATAAAGTCCTTCAGCTAGAGCCTTTCCTAAATAAAAGTGGCAACCAAGAAGAAATGAGCCTGTCTTTTGTACGGAGCAAAGCAGAAGATTTCTCTTAGGGTGTATATTGGCAAAGCTTACAATTAGCAGAGATAAAATAATTATCTAACTTTTTAAATAAGAAAGCGAATCTTTTTGAATATTAAAAACAGTGTTAAATCAGATTCTAAACAGAATGGCAACTTGCTTTCAGGAAACTGAAAGAGATGCCTCAGTACTTTCTTTCAAAGTATATTATTATTGCTATTATTATTTATTTTAATCCCTTCTGGGAACACTATCTTTGTTATTTTCTCGAGTGTTACTGGTATGTTAAATCAAAGCACACATCCTTGAAGCTGATACCTAGTGGTTTTCCGTACCACTGTGATGAACTATTCAGACTTCATCAGACTATTCAGACCTTTGCTCTTGACTTTTTTAATATTCTGCTTTTTCTTTTAAGCAAGTTCCTCTATGAGTTCTGCCTATACAAAAATTGCTAGAAGAAAAACAGTAGATTACAAAGTACTCTCATATTCTTTGGATGGTCACCAAATAACTTCTTTACACAGAGTTACCAAGGAAATAATCACATTATTATGGCCTTTTCCTTGGGAAAGATAAATAAATAAATAAATAAATGAAAATCACCCATTCTCCTAATTACTGAGGTAATTATTCATAAAGATTCTTGGTTATGAAGCACCTAAATCATCTTATTGTCCCATGGGGATTTCTTCTAAAATGAATGAATTTATGACACTTGTGGACAGCAAAATTATTTCATAAAAAAAAGAAAGTCCTATAAGCATTTCTTAATAATATTTAAGAAGTCACCCCAGTGAAACTGAAAAAAAGCAAAACTGCCTTGAAAGCATATTCTGCTGTACTTAATACCTTGTACAAGACTTCTAAATGTAGTGCTTACTAGACTGAGTCTAGTAGCTAGATACATGACTCAGAGGTACTTCGTGGTATTGGATACTTAAAGTGTATTAAAAATTCCTAAATGCATCCTTTGGTTCATAATAAAATTACTTCCTGACATTAGAAAGGGTCTTGCCTGATCTATCGATAATCAATAGCTGTCTAAAACGCAAAGAATGGCACAATGCTACAGCAGATTTAGACTTAAGGGTTTTTTTTCCTTATGTATCAAGAAATTTATTCTAGCTTCATCCACTGAAGATGTCTCTAAAACATGAGCAGTGCTTTTTTCACTGCAGTCTGATTTTCATTTACCAAAATAAAAGGAGAAAAATTACTTTTGTCGATACACAGGTTATTGGTATATATTTCTCAATGTGGATCTAGTAAACTGACATGGCTCTCTTTCACCTCAGAATTGATACTAATAACGAACACAAGTTCAAAGGTGATGAAAACGTCAGTAATATTTGACGTACATTTCAGAAATTTTCGGAAATATTTAGTACAAAAATATTCCCATAATTTAAATACTTTCAAAATCTACTGGCCATCACAAAGCTAGACCAATTGTTTTATGCACAAAATAAATGAAATGGCTGTGTGATTCTTAGATCAGATTAGCTAAAATCCTGATAACGCAGATCTTAACCTCTATCACAGGCAAAATTTCACCTGCTGTTGGATACTATATGGAACTATCAGCTCCCACACCTTTGTGGATAGTCTTCTACTGGATACTACTTTTGACAACCACCAAATATACTTTATTCTTTAACTCAGGGTATGCCACTACTTCCTTCATCGTTTATGAAGTATATGGAACTTTAATCAATTGTGCATTTTTAGTATCTGAGTCTCCGTTCTTCTACATAGCAAAACCTTCCAAAGGAGGTTTCTTAGACTCGGTTCCAATACAAGATTGACGTGACACATTTGTTGCACTTAAGCCAAGCAATTCAATTTCCCACAAAGCCATTCTTTTTCTCTCAACAGAGAAGTAAACAATTTTAAATTAAGTCGTTCTTGTTAAGACTGAAATGGTAATGCTGTCATTGAGATTACAATTAATTATTTAGCTTGCTAAAGCCTCCTGCGACAGCGAAGAGCACACCCTGCCTTCAGCAAGGCGTATTTTGAATAGAAAGTGTGCTATTGTCCAACTGGAGCATAAGTTAGCTGATCTGAAGATAGCACCAGCAAAATGGCCTAAGATCTCTGATTATAGCAGCACAAAGGCATCATGTTCCTCCTGATGTCCCATTATTTCAGAAAAGTGCTCTTGAACTGATTGTGAATAACATTTAAAAATCAACAGATTGCAACTAATTTCATGTAGACACCAACCACTAAAATACATGTAAGCTCAAGCATTACACAACTCTATTTTTTTTTTAAAAAAAAGCCCCAAATTCTCCATGCGTATCAAGTTTCAAAGGCTTTGATTGCATTTTTTCTCCAATTAATTGCTTTAGGTTTTCTCAACCACATTAATCTGCCACTATAGTAAAGCAGCGATATGGATTTGACTGCACAGCTGGAACATGTGGCTCTGTTTTTGTTGAAATATATAAAATATACTAAAAGTATACTAAAAAATTGTTAAGGGATAGGAGACAGACACATGTAAGAGGACCCTGATCCACATGTAAGAGGGTCCTGATATCTATGTAGTCTTCTGCACCAAGAAATAAAATGGTTATTTGTAGAGGTAGCACCTTATTTATGCTTCATTTTATAACAAGCTCATTCAGTGACAATATGCTATAAAATTTTATTTGCACTATATGGGTCTTCTGAAACACTAGGCGCAACAAATATACACCTACTTTGATTATCCTATTTGTAACACTAACATAAGGTATTCTACAAAGATCCCCCACTTCTGTATTTACCATAAAACACGTGATACTGGCCTAAGAAGTTGCAATAGAAGTCTCACCATCAAGAAAAAGAATAGGCATGAAGTGATTTACTATTAGGAATATGATTATATAGGTATTTATTTTTACTTCCAGATTCACTGGTTATTCATCCCTTTTCACTACTGCAGTATTGCTGCTGTCTTCCAAAATTTTCTAAATAACTAGACGAGTATTAAAAAACCCTCAAAGAATTTTTAAAATAGATGTACGACTTGCATGAATTCTTAAATGTCTGCCATCTCAAAAAGTCTCTGAGAAAGGCTTGTGTAACTTGCAAAGCACAGCTGGTACTTTACACTGTCTGAAAGCAAAAGCACTTTTCATCCATCTACCACTTAACATGATCTCTTGATCATGTAAGATGATCAGCACTGAAAAACCATTCAGATGGATTACAATTTATTGTGCTTACCATTACTTTTATGATTAGGGGATAGGCATACAAATTCTTGAAAACAAATTACTGAGGAGGGTTTGTAAAACCTCAATGAAACCAACATTTTGAGGGATTTTACCCAGTTCTGTGTTTTAAAAAAAATAAAAAGCTATAGACTATTCCTCCTCTTCTGTACTACTCACCATGACATTTATTTATTTTTGTTGTTGTTTTGGTTTTTTGTTTTTCTGAAATGGAAGTTGGAAAGCTCAAGCATTACACAACTCCATTTTTTAAAAAAAAAAAAAAGCCCCAAATTCTCCATGCTTGGAAAGCTAAGTGTTCCAACTCATTAATAGAACAAACCCACCACTTAAAATACAAACCAAAACCAGTCCCCCTTCCCCAGTGATTGCTGTGCCATTGACTTGCCTCAGGGTGCAATCTTTTCCTTAATGTGGAGCATGTTCATTAGGTTCTGCCTGGTGCTGCAGGTGGGAGTGGTGATCACAGGGTCTGCAGGCTGGCAAGAGGGATCTCCTGCAGTGCCCGAGAATGTTCACCAGCTGTAGGTCAGATAAATAGTTTATGCAGCACGGGTAAAATGCTCACAGCTGAGCTTCTTTTACTGCCACTTTAGACTCTAACTAGCACTGAGGACTGTAGCATGGAGGCATTTACCCTCCCTGGTTGTTACAGAGCACTTCCAGAAAGAAGCTCATGAGAGAAAAAGATATTCCTCAAACACTCCTATACTCTCACCAGACCTTGAACATTAAAACTGCTATTGCAAGTCAGAAAATAAGTGTACAAATACATGGGAATTATTCCATCCCTTGGCTTGGAAAAAAATCCATAGAGAGAAACCAGGAAAGGCCAGCATATTTTATAGTTGCATTTGCATTGGGCATACATAAAAACCCTTTCCTCTCACAAGGTGCTTAAAACTTATGATCTCATTCTGGAGTGTTTTGCATAAACAGGATTGCTCTGATTACAGGTCTTACAGTAAAGGAGCATGACCTCGGATATGGAAATAAATGCATTATGGTTTAGTAACGCAGAACCTACATAATCTGCCTTTCTCTCTTGAAGATATCAAGAACTTCAAGATATATAAAAAGATCTTTCTGAAGGAAAGACATCATAAGATGGGACAAATCTCTCCTTTAAGGAAACTCAGTCTTACTCTGGTCACCTACACTTGTTCAGCATGGGATTTTATAGTGGAGCCTAAAAAGGTAAAAAAACTAAACTGACATTTTGATACTCAGGAAAAACTTTGTGTTGTATTTTGCTGGGGGTTGTTTGTTAGCCTTATTTTCCAGCAAGTTTCTGCAAGTCCAACAAAGTGAGAAATCCTTAATGTTACACAATACTTGAGCTCAAAACTTCAATAAGCTGAATTAGCTACATTTCTGTCGAGGGCAAATCAAATTGATAGAACATCCTTGAGTATTAGGAAGCAAGTGAGCTTGGAATGACATTCTTGTTCATTCCAGTTACAAATAACTACAAATTTCTATAGAATTATTTGATTTTTCTGTAAATTAAGTGTCACAAAGCTATCATTATTAGCACTTAAGCCAACACTTCTAGTCTGCACTAATATACACTACAATATTGCTTCCAAATATAGCATTTGCTACATTCTAGTACAAATTAGCGTAGAAGAACTAAATATTTTTCTAAATTCTTCCAACTTCCTAGCACACTTTGACAAGCTGTTCCTAATTAACTGGCAAAATTAAATGTAGTTTACATAGAATATATCATTAAGACCGTGGCATTTTGAGGAGTCATACTCTGTAAAAACTGGAGTCTGCACTTAACCTTAACAGATTCTAACAAACCCTAAGTGTTGAAAGGTTCTCTAAGTGATAAAAGGTCCAAAAGAGTAGCTGCTCATGGGGTAGCAGGGCCTTACCTAGAAAAGGAACTTATCTTTGACACAGAAAATAAGTCACAAAATAGGGTTCAGAGACGAGTAGCTCAGATAAGTCAAAAGCAAATCTTGGTTTTATGAGACCTCCCCAGATTCTGATTTTCTCCATTAACACCTGTATTTTCTCTCTTGATAACCACACATTTTAAATTCCAGCCTAAATTTACCATTTGTTACTCAAATCATCCATACAGCGATTTTAAATTAGATTGCCATATCACTTAGTAACTGTCTTCCCTATCATCTTTCAAAAACTCAAAAATAGTATTCCAGCATTCCTTCTCCCCTACAAATTCAACTAATTATATTTGATTTTTACTGGTAATATTGCTTGTGTGAGCTGCCCATGTCTGAACACTAACTTCTGCTAAGGTCCACCATAAGAAGGAGGTAAGGAGCTGATAACTTAAGGAATGGTAACTGCTGACATTTGCATTAAGGAATAATAAAATAGAATCAGAGTTTTATACCATGTATTACCATGAAGACTGTAAGAGCAGTTTCTCCTGAAGGGAGGAAAAAAGGAGCATTTATAATACAAAATACTCAAGATGTTGAACGGTATTAGAATTTCAATAAGATAATAAAATGTATTAATTGTCAGATGTGTATTACGGTTAGTGCTGTATACAACACATGCTGTTAAGATGGCCTCATTTGTCATTTCATATGCTCGTTTTACCACCATGTTTTGTGCTTTCCATTTAAAAACAAAGACAATATACTTAGTAAATGTAGACTAAATGTCACTTCTAATAATGTCCTCTAAATCTATAGTTTGCATATTGTAGTAACCAACTTCCTCTAATAAAAAATTATTAAATAGTGCCACCCAGTGGTATTTTTTTTTTTATCACAATGAAACATTGCAGAACACATGAATTCCTCTAAATTCTTACTATTCAAGAAAGTGCTGAAAACTACATTTTCAACAATTTATATAATATTCAGCATATACATAAACTGAAATTCATAATAGAATAGTTAATTCCTAATAATAATTTGGCATAGTTTATGTGAAACAGTGATAGATTCAGGAGTAATTATTTTCTAATGCTTCAAAAAAATTAATGTGTCCGATAAGGTAGCAATGCCAGTCCTGATATAATTTTGTTCCATTTTGAAGGCACTTTATTTGTTAGTAATGAAAGGCAAACACTGAATGAATACTGGAATAACATATTAACCAAAAAGTTTTTAGAGAGATGATAAAATTTCCTTTCTAAACAGATATACCTGTTGCTCTTAACTGCTTGTAGACTTGCAGAGCTTGATGTCAAAAGACCTGCATACTTGCATTATTTTCCAAAAGAAGCAACAGTTGGCCAATGGGCTGGATATCAACAGTTAATCAAGATAGGGAAAATTGGTTCTTTTTAAATTGATATACTTTATAAATGACAAAAGATTCCATAACACTTGCTGTTGCCTTTTTTTTTTTTTTTTTTTTTTTTTTTTTTTTTTTTTTTTTTTTTTTTTTTTTTTTTTTTTTTTTTTTTTTTTTTTTTGTTACTTCTGTGTAACACGGGAGAGGAAAACTCTCCTTTTAGCATGGGTAAGTAGTTGGTGATAAGTAGAACCAAGTTCAGTAAAGCTAGTTCTTACCAAATGCTGTAATGACAGTGAAATTTTAAGTTATGCAATAGTATGGTACCAAAAACGATTTAAAACAATTATCTAATTGGGTAAATATTTGTAGAAATAAGAAAAAATATGAGTAAATTAAAAATATGAGTAAATTAAAAGGATGTTTCCAATCAATAGCTAAATATGCAATAAAAATGAAAGTCTTCTGACTTTTTTTTTCTGTTCAGATCCATTCATGGCAGTTTAATAAAGATCAGATCTAATAACGACCACCCTCCTTCTGGAATTTTATATTAAAAAAAAGCTTGACTAATATTAGAAAGTGCTTATGTACTAGCCTCCACAAAGCTAATGTGAAGTAATGGTGAATAATAGTTCCATAATCAATCCTACTTCTCAAAGAGATAACAAACTCATTAGCATTTCTATTGCTTCAGTTAATAAAGCTCCAAATCCCGGTGTCAGCAAGAAAAGTCTTGGAAATCTTGTATTGATTAGGAGGTATAACACAAACTGATACATTTCTAGCAGCGTAAATCCCACAGACATGGGCCATACACACCGGAGATGCAAATAAGAGTTTTTAAGTATATCCCTGCATAGGTCATTGCTATTAGCTACTGTAAAAAAAATTTGTTTTTACTGACAAGTGAAAACAAAGTCACGTGAACTGTGAATCAGACTCACGATGACTTTATCTACCAACTCCTGATATGCTTCTTCCAAACTCACTATTTCTCAAGCATGGAAAAAAATTGCCTGGCATTTACAGAGGCCTGTAAATGTCTGTAAACTTAAACAGTGGGCAAAACTGAAATTCTGTTTCACAATTTTTCCAGTTTTAAAATCTTTTTACTCTGTACAATGATGACAACATCTCAGTTTTGGAAGAGGACTCAGTAAATACTACAGAATAAAGTCCTCACAGAGCATCCCACTGAGGTCTTAGGTCACAGAACGCTCTGTATCATCTAGGCACAGAGTCCTGAGTCTTCAGTGCCCCCAAGTTCTCCAGGTTGTCTGTTTGTTCCATCATCCCAGAGAAAATTAATTATCCCGATTCTCCCCATGGTGTGTAAGCTGGGAGTAAGGATATAGGAGATATCAACATCTTCTACGAGTTCTTTGTAAGATATACAACACAGCTCCTCTTACCCACTGACTCAAATGGTATGTTCACAAGGCTGTCATCATCATCTCTCTGATCCTGACACATGGAAATTTGTCCTGCAGGTTTTTTGTCTAAACTACAACCATTACTACTATTTTTCAAGGCTTCTTACTTCATTTTGTAAGCCTTTTCTTTTTCTTTACCACTTTCTCCCTCCTTTTCCGATCCATCAAAAATTAGCAACTGGGTTTTTCTGCCTTTTAAGATCCCTTTTGATCCATTTCCACCCTTTCCATCACCTCCCCTTCACCATCACAGCTACAACTTTAGTTTCTGCCTGGTCATTAATGTCACACTTCCACTGCTCACTTAATAGTTTCAAATAAGCATCTCGGTGACTTATCTCCTTTCTCTTTCACTTAGGGTGGAGATGGGGCTGCAAGCAAAGCCAACTCATTTGTCATATTCCGATTCCACCTTACTTTCTCTAATGCTGTGTGGGCTGCAGTAACCCCAGTTACAATTAGTCTGAAACTATTTATCATGCTCCTCAGTTTTCTATCTTGTTGCTTGGAACACCTTCATCAATTACTTTTATTCTCATAGTTAAACTGAAATGGCTTTGGGGATAATTTTTGTGTCGCATCTGGGCTAGGATTTCAATGAGAAAAAATTTGAAGCAGAAATTACATGAAATTTCTCCATAGCTTTTTACTGGTCCTACTCCAACATCTAAAGAATATTGGCAGAATGATTCACCAAGAATATTGTGTCATCTCTTCTTAGTTACTGACATAAATGTAATTTATACCTTTTCATGTGTTAGTAATGTAAGCAAATTAAACATAGCACCATTAACTCATAAAAATGATTGTAAGATACGCTAGGTTGATTCTGATTTTCAGTCATGTCCTTTTATCTGCAGGTACAAAACTCATCATAGTAAATCATATACAATAGTAGTTGTAATGCTGATCTGTCCTGCTTATAAATTTGACTATGAAAGCTATACTGGAAAAATACCTGGCGCTAAAATCAGCGAAATGCAAGGTTTCTGAGTAAGACAAATATAGTATTTTCATTTATAACATATTTGCATTAAAACTAAGATTTCTGTATGTAACTCACTAAAAATTGATTATCCCTTCATAATAGCTTTTTTAACAAGAAAAATAAACCTGAATCTTGCCCCAAATCCTGCAAGAACTATTCTAATGAAAACCAGAATGAATTTCATTTCTTTATAGGCATAAAAATTTAAACTAATTAGTTCCTCTATCTTTGCCAACAGAACTACTGATGTATTAATTATCATGGTATAAAAGACAAAATAAGAAATTCAAAGTGTTTTTAAATAATTATTCTCAGAGAATTTACTAATGACTTATTGCTAAATATCATAGCAACTATGAAATATATGATATAACATATCAACTTCTCAAGTTTCTTTAATATAAGTAACCACATATCAAGCAGACTAGTGTAGAAATGATCTACATGGAAAAGTTTCCTTGTTTCCTCACTGCAATTGATAGCAGTTTGATATCTAAGTAGTCTGTTGCTTAAATAAAGATTGCCTTTGAAATCTGGAATCTGCCTAAAGTGAAAGATTTGCTAGTCTACACTCTGAATTTGTCGGAGAAGAGGACGTGTGGGCCACCAAGTGGAAGAAAATGTACAAGAATGTGTGTCATTATTGTGTTTCCTGTACAAGTTTGTAAACCATAATGCTTAGTTGTAATCAGCTGTAGCCTATTGGAAAATCATGTACCTTCTGGCATCATATTTCCATATCTAGTATGCCCTGGACAACCATAAAATGACCACTAAATGCTCTATAAATTTGCTTTTCACCTTTCTCATCTCAAAAAAAAAAAAACCAAAAAGCTTTTACCCCATCATTTTCGACAACCAACTAATTATCAAGGCAAAACCACACTATTTAAGAGATTGAGACTAAATTATGCTATACACCATTTCCTGCAATATTTAACATTGGCACAATCTAAAAGAAATAAGCAGGATAAAGAGAGAAAGAGATGAGGATTAGCTAAATATATCATTCTTTTAGCTTTACTTTAAGCTAACAGAGATCACAAGGAATCACTTAATACATAGATTTAGCAGTCAAACCAAAAGTGATTCCAAAACAAAGTTTCAAAGTCTAGCAAATACAGTATATATTGAAAGTCACTATGAATCATTTTGCCTTAAAAAAAAAAAAAGAATTCAAATGTAGGTCAGATGCTCAAAACAGTTTTTCTCCCTTTCTTTCACATGATTTTTTAAACTCCTTTACAGTTCAGAGCGTAAAAACATAGATATGCCACCAGCATAGCGTGCATGGTGTCAGTCAAGAAATGGTTTGAAAGTTATGGAGATTAAAAGAACCGCCAAGCTGGGAACTGGTGACAAAGGTTGCAGAAAAAGTTTCCTGTATTGATTCAAGCTAAGAGGAAATCTATTCTAGACCCTCCTAGAAACTGCAGAAATTCATGGAAGAGATTTTGGTGATTCTATTAAGCAGAGCACTGTAAAGGCAATGTTTAATTATAACATTAAGAATATTTTTAAAAGATCACAAAATTTCGTACTTGCTTAAAACTTGACTTCCACATTGCTCATCGATTCAGTCAACAACATTTCCCCCTACAGGTGCCTGGCCTGGATTATCAGCACATACCTGTAACTAGAGAAATTTGCTCGGCTTGATTTACTTCTTATATAGCAGCACATTTAGAAGTGGTTTTGAATTTCCACATTGTAAAAATCTCCGAGAGCCCCAAATATCATAGATGAATGTGATGTGAAGGTGTTCATATTGCTGATGACATTTCATCAGGTGGTTGGGGGGGGTGTTTTACTTTCCACACTAATTTGACCAGTTTGTGTGTCTCTCTCCATGCTAAGAATAGGAAGTCAGAGTAGTATCATGAAGGCTCTAGATAATCATCTGTAAAACACTACTTTCTGCTACACATATTTGTAATTTTGTGGCTGTTCATAGGACTGAGAGATCCACATTCTTATGGGAACATTAAGTTACATGAGAGAGAAGACAGGAACTGCCAGCTACCAGACCCAAGTGCCTATGCAGATTGTGCTCATTTCCTACAAACCTCTCTGTAAGAGGAACTCACTTCTTCCACTGTCAGTTCTGTTTTATGACAAAAATACACATCTAAATGATTTATTCCAAAGAAGTTCATTTTCTTGCAACAAGCTAAGGGTTTTGTCAAGCTGCCAACAGTGACATGAAAGGCAAGTTTGGGGGGATGACACCACAGTGCAAGGCCACGTTGTTCCACCGGCCTGAACTACCAAGCGAGACAGTGTTAATAAGGAACAGAGCACAACACTCCTCCAGTGACACTCGCTCGCTTGGGAAAAAGGCACAGAAGTTTAAAAGCAGCTCTGAATCCCATTTAATTAGCTCAGAGAAGGAGCAGAAAACAGATAGGCCTTCAGGTCCCACAGCTCTGCTGCAGCACTGCCCGAGGACCCTCTGCTTCGCACGGCTTCAGGCTCTGCAGCTGTGATCTCCTGGGCTGCATTTCAGCTTGTTCACCGTGAGTCCAGAACAAGGATCCCCCAGCTCCGTGAATCCTCCTGCATGAGGAAGAAGGAGGAAACATTTTCAAACAGAACACCAACCGTGTCGTTCAGCTCTTGTGAGCCACAATGCAGAACATTTTCAAGTAGAAGCAATCCTGCTTTGGATTACTTTTCCCATCACCACCAGATGCCTATTTCAAACCTGGCAATATAACAAGCATATGTTGTTTACCTACTTTGCTTGTTATTATCTCTTGATGCCAAGAGGGTCAAAGGCTACTGCTATTAGAGGAAACACAGTGCATTTTTTATTACCGTAATGCATCAGAAAATTCAGACTGAGCATTAAATGTAAACACAGGTACAAAAGGCCAGCAGTTTTTAAATGCTGCTTACCACTTAACAAATGTGTCTTGTTTTCACTTGGCAATACAAACCAAACCAAAGCTCTGAAGTCTAAGCAGCAGAAAATCTTTCCATATTATTTCCAGACAGTTATATTGGTAAATGCAAAAACACAGTATCTGTATACAAAAAAAAAAATTATAAAATGTCTTATAAGATAATAAACATTAAAACCTCTCTCTTTTTAGCTGTATTTTAAATTTACCTAAAATCAACCAACACTCTGTAGGTCTTTTTCTTGCAAGAAAATAAGTGCTTTATTTTTATTTTTTATTTTTTTTTCCTGTAGAATAACTGAAACATAAATAGTAGGCTGCAGTGACTCCACAGCATTGCTTTGCTAGTTAGATCAAATCACAGTTTCAGTGAGGTCTGTTATCAAAGCAATAATATACACTGAGATAGCATAGACTTTTTAGTTTTACTACTTTATTGAAAAATGGAAACTTCTCCCTAATGCTTTTATGTACCTACTGATGGAAGAACATTTGCTAATGGCTGTGGTGAAGTAATGAAAATACACTTTAACCTTTTGGCTACCTCAGTGTTCAAATAACCTCAATTAGCAAATTCTAAATGATAACATTAAATACACAGGATGCTGGTTATGAGTTTGATATATAATTCCAAGACATTTTACTACTAATTTTGTTTAGCTAGAAAAAATAAAAAAGAAATGCATACTCCACATTCTGTGTGCACTGATTTCTGTAACACACTTTGCAATTTCTTAAGACTTATTTTCAAGTCTCCTTAATGATATCTAGTGCAACCTGAAACTTGGTGACTCTCCAGTGCTTTAAACAACCATCTTTACCTCTTGGTTTAGAAAGGGAGAACGAACCTCCTCTCTTCCTCTCAAGCCAATTTTGCACAGAATATTTTTAGAATTTGCTTCCACACTTCAGTTAGGCAGAAGAAGGTGTCCCTGAGACCAATGTGTCTGTGCAATTCAGTTTCCATAGACTGAAAATGGGCTCAGGGGGATCCGTTTCCAGACTTGCCCATACTCTGATGAATGAACTGCATTAGTAGAAATGCCTGACACTCACAGAACTGGGACTCGTTGGGACACAGAACGGCCCAAGTGCCATTAAATGCCCCATTCTCCTTCGACCTGTCCTCCTGTTCTGCAGCCTAGGGCAAAGCCTCTGTGTGCCTCAGGCACCCCCACCCATGGACAATGTGGTCGTTTCATATGCCAGCTAATTGGTGGCAACTCAAGTGGAAAAAAGGGGCATTACTCCCTTAAGGGCAAGAGCAGGTTACTTTGATTTCCAAAGTAGGTCATTCACTCTTAAAATGAAGAATGATGGACAGTCAGAAGTATCACTAATACAGCACTGGCAGCTGTTATCAAAAACGTCAGGCTTCTTCCAGCTTTCCAATACTGCACTGACATTTCATCCCTGCCTTGTTTTGATCTACTGCAGATTTCAAACGATTCAGCCCATATCTACACATGCCAGTGCCTTCCCACTGGGATGTCACTAGTTGCCATCCCTCATAACTTCGCTACATCAATATCTTGCAATGGCTTAAGAAAGTTTGTAGTCTTCTCTGCTATAATAGGCCATGTTTCTAACTTTTAGCCATAATCTTCTGCCACTCGGTGAGAACATTTTAACATGCACACTAAGATATAGATGGCAAAAATGATGCATAAAAACTACCCACCGAAATCCAGTGACGTCAACACCGGGATATTTCAGTTTATAAGGAAATAAAAAGTCTCCCCAGATCTCAGTGGAATACACTCCACCTCTTGATTAAAACTCTTCCCAGCAAGACTTCTACAACCGGGCTTGTATCTATAGGGAAATAAACCCAGTTGCTCTTCTCTTTGTTTTCCAAGTCTCACATACTTCCAAAATAACATTTCGCAGAAAATAGAGCTCCCAAAGAAGAGAATATTGTAGAATAATCATCTTGCTTTCCCCTAATCTGCATATTTTCCAATGAATGCAATAAATGCATTTTCCAGTTCATAACACTATGTCGCTTAATTGTTAGGAAAGGGTTAGTGGACATTATTATGCCAAAAATTTAATTTAATGACAACATTAGCTCCCTTTGAAAGGCAATGGGGAAATCGATCCTCCTAGTTTCAAAGCCCATGTAAAAATATAATCCCCAAATTGCCAAGGGCTACCAAACAACCAAGCAAAGAAGAAACCTTTTGAAGGAAGCATTAAATCTTAAGGGAATCTCATCAATTATGATTTGTTGGGGAAGGGAATCCTTTGCTCACATCTTCAAAACAGTGCATACATGCTCTCTTATCTTTCTTATGTGCTTACATCTCTGCTGTCTTATCTTTCTCCTAATCAGGAATAGATGTGGAGAAGAACTAAGGAACTTCATGCCTCTAAGTGCCAGTTTCATTTTGCTGGTCTTGCTGTTGCCACAGGGACTAAGGCCATTAGCAAGGCAGAGTTTGTTGACTTGACCTCTCCCAGCTTGTTCCTGCCATGTTGTGTAGGCCGCATTTCAAGTAGTAAAATATCCTGTCTTTAAAGATCTACTTATAACTTTGCTGTTGCCCTGTCATACAGTGACACATATTTTTTAAATTGATCCAAGAAATTCAGCATGAACCAGGACCAGCTGTTCTTAAATTCCCAATTAAGCTTGTCAGTCTAACAGAAGATATGAACTCCATTACAAACCTTGTTTTAACATGTGGCTCATTGACTAATTTCTAAACATAAAAATACGTATGCCATTTAGCAAAATATTCGACTTCTTACATCACAGAAATTAACTTAGCAATTCAGTCACAGACCAAATTAAAGTATAAATTACTAATTGTTACCTTGTTTGTATTCAAATGCAGTCCTCAGTTATGGTCCTTTGTGTGTGGATTTGTGATACCATTTCTGCATGGGGCATTAATTCTGAGAGAGAAAGAACAATCTCCTCAATTGGCAGCATCCAGAAGAATTCTCTGATGTAGGGCAAGATTTTGGGGGAATTGCTTCCAAAGTGCTGTTTATGACAGTAAAACATCCCAACTTCAGAAAGTCTTAGACAACAAAATGTCAGCCCCTTCCTGATCCCAACCATAGGGCTTTATTTTACATTTCTGAAACACAAAAGCACTTCTATTTCGATACACTAGCATTTTCTGATTTAATTAAATGTACAAGAAAGTTATGATTCCAGACTTACAGTTTAAAATATATCCACAATCTGCATTTTCAGTGTCAAACCTAGAGTGAAGTACACAGTTTTAGGCATGTAATTCATATAATTTGACTCCATTCTGGAAAAAAAATAAAATCAACCGATTTTGACTTCTTGCTGAGAAGCAACTCCTCCTTGTAACAGCCTCAAACTCTTGCAGAAAACAAACTGAACAAAAAACAAACAAGCAAAACAGTCTTTCAAATTTTCCTCTACCTCTTAGTAACTTCTGCAGTTTTCAGGAGCGAGTGGAACTACAGAAGGCTTCACTTCTCACTTAGTGTTTTGCTGCGGGAGAACTTCATTTATTTTTTATAGATACAATGCTGTAGAATATTAGAGTGAGGCTGCAGTCCTTCATTTTTCTTGTGATCCAGCAAACAATCAAGCTTCAACTACAGCAAATACCTGCTGAAGCTGGTGGCTGGCACACACGAGCTTTAATACCTGCTCTGCAGATGCCAGCAGGGCTACCACAGGCTGCCTAACAGTATCTCTGCCAAGCTCTCTGCTCCCTGTAGCAAGACATTCCTTGCTTACAGTGAATCCAGACTAAATCCAACCTGAACAAAGAAGGTCCTACTGTTGTAAAATGGGTCAACGATCCAGCTAATCCTGGATCATAGAGATCTTGTTCACTTGTACATGTTCTTACTAATCAGACTTGAGGTAGTGGATTATAGAAGGCTGAAGAAGGAGCACTCCCAACAAGCTGCTATTTGAACTTAGTGACTGCTACTCCTCTTCACTATTTCCAGAGGATGTTAAGGAAAATTCTGTTACTCTAATACACAGCCATGGTCTTGCCTTGAACTGCACATTTCCTTCACTTGCTCCCTTTGCTAGCTGCTGCCTTGTTACTTTTTAATTCCTCAGCGCATCATTTCTAAGCACCAACCACAACTCTATGAATTGTGATGAGTGCTTGACTGACAACACATTTTGGGAGAACCCTGCTGTCCCTCCAAGAATATTTGCACCCAAACGGGCTCTTGCTCAGAGGGCACTGAAACTTAGTACATAGACAAGTTCAAGTTGCTCCAAAGTATTAGGAGCTCAAACATCCATAAAACTCTTATCAAGACTCCCGACTCCCCTCCTAGGAAAGAGCTACTTAAGTCAGAAAAACAAGAGGATCTAGTTAGCTATGGTTTTAAAATAAATCAACTTGTGTTTTTTTTCATTTCTCTCTTCTCCTGTATGATGCACAAACAAGTCTTTTCTTAATCCTTTTTCTGCTACCTTCATAACTTGGAACCACTCATCGAAATCACTGTGCTCTTCACCAAAGCTGTTATTCAAAGGGAAGATCTACCAAAATCCATTTATTAGCAACTGGCATTAAAAAGAACAGATTTTGATTAGCTAGCAGCTTTATAAACTGTGATGACAATATTCTTACTTAAGTAATAAAATGTTAAAGCTTTCTGAAAGCTTCAAAACTTATTTTAATTGTGTTTGCATGACTGGTAATTGCTTTCACCCCATAACAGTGTGTGTATAATTTGATTATCTTAAACCATGAAGGACAGTAACCTTTACTTCAACACACTTTAAAGAAATCTGGGAAAATAAACTCATGAATAATTGGATCTCATCAAGACATAACCGTTTCCTGACACCCTACACAATTGATAATTGAACTTTTGACTAACAGTAAGAAGGAAATATTATGTGCATGATTTATGAAAAAAGCTACAAAAAGACAGCTACATGCAATTTTTCCATTTCCTCATGGAAATAAAACTATTCCATATTTTTAATAATACATTACTTTATTTCTTCGTATATATTCCCCACTGAGGCTGAATACTAGTCATGTTTTTATTATTTTTTTCCAGCACATTTTTAGAGAGAGAATCCAAACTTGAAATCTTCCTCCTGTCTTTACAAGTACCTTTTATTCCTGACCTCTAAGTTCAAACTGTTTGTTTTCATCCACTTCATTAATAACAAAATTTCCTGCATGAAATATTTAACAAGTTTATTCTTGCCCAAAATACAGAATTATTGGCCGATATGGATGCTTATCTGAATGTACACGGCAAGCACTGGCAAATTCCTGATATTTAAAGTTCTAACGATAAGTCAACTGCAGACTACTGAATTAACATGCACTGGAACCCAGCATCTTGCAAATTTGGGGGAAAAATGCTCATACTGGTCCCAAGCAGGACCACCTTGGGGAGGACAAGCATAAAGGATCTGGCCTACATGCAGTTTATGGCACCTTTACACATCCAACAGGGAATGGTTAGTAGTAATATACACAAGAATTGCACAAGCTTTCTCTGCAAAGTTGCAAATAAAATTAGGTTAAGTCACACTTTTGTAAAAATAAATAAATAAATAAAATAAATAAAAAAGCTTTTTACAATGTGGAGTGTTTTCTGTTACTATTCTGTTCTGTTTTATATTTATTCATCTAAAACAAGCTGGTACCTTCACTTTCTTATAAAATGCAAGTTTTATATACTTGTATCTATACTCTACATGGCAAAAAAATTGCATTCCTGAGTACTGCTGAGGAAATTAAATATTTAAAAACATTAAAAAAAATGTATCCAAGTTGGATACTTCTCTGGTACTTCTCTTTTCGCAGAAGCAATCTTGACTTCCCTGCTCAGTGTCAAAGGGATAAATATCCCCTAATTAACAGGGTCATTAACAGCCTTTCCCAGTTGCTGGGTTAGCAGGTCTGGGCAAACCCTCTGATTTGGTACTAACATACATCTATAATTATGCTCCTTCCAATAAGAAAATTTAGTATTTAGAATGAAGAGAATATACTTACAGGACTATTCTCAGAAGTTTGTTTGTGCTGCTGTGGTAATGGAAAGGGTAACTAATTCACTGCAATATAAAACACAATATGTAATAGGGAGATGCAGATGAGATTGTCTATTAAGTTTCAAAAGTAGCATGATCTGATTAGAGTAACCCAGCAAATTAAGCACAGAAACATTTCAACCATTTACTAGTCTTTGTTAGCATTATGCAAAATATATGTAAAAATATTCTCACTTTTGCTCATCAAACCTTAATTGCTAGCTTGGTAAGAACTCTTTTGCATGTAGTACCACAGTAATCCTTACAACTGTAGGGGTCGGACAATTTCATCTAATTTAAAAATTCTTAATGCATTCTGGTAAGGAATATTCTTTAAATATGATATCTCTAAATGCTGGTTTTGGTTCATGTTTCAATCTCCCACCATCACTCAAATAAATACACAAATCTTTTACTTACTTTCAATGTGCGCTCTGCCAAAAAGCACAAAAAAAATGTGCTAAAACCTGTATAGTAGGAGCTACACCTAAAAATATCTTGATCTTGCAAGTTAATTACTTTATGGAATATATTGAAGCTTCTCAAATATTGCATCAAAATTCAGACTACGATAAACATGCCTGCTTGAAGACAATTTCTGTTTTTCAATAATATAACAACAAATGCAAGAATAGCATTGGGGTAGCTACATAAAGCCATGCCTTTATAATCAACTCTCAGCAACCGATAGCCAACTCACTGTGAACCACAAGGCTTGTGATTCTGGGCTGATCCGTGAAGCTTAAGTGTGAGAATTCCTGAACATCCTGAAATGGACAGAACTCTAAGTCCAAGGGATTTTTTCAAAAAGTCTGGAAAACTACAAAAAGTCACTTGTAACTTAAAAAGCTCTCTTTTTTTTGTGTGGGTTTTTTTTTTTTTTTTCTGTTGTGTGAGTGTGTGTGTTTTTGTTTGTATGGTTGGTTGATTTTTTTGTATGGTGTTGAATGTGTGTGATGCCTTTTCCTTTTCATAATAATCATACAGTATTTAAAGATCACATTTAATCTACAATTTAGTAAGGCTGAGGCAAATGGACTTACAAAAGGAAAGGAAAACCTAACTGGTGTTTTTCCATGTCTAGAGACAATGGAAATAAGGGTAACATTTAATTCATGAGGTTTTCTCAGTGTATACCAAGGAGCAACAAAAGAGCCTTAATTTATTTCTTCTTAGGGCTTAGTGAAAAGGCAAATAGACTATCCATTAGATTTAAAATTGTATTTTACCAATTCCATTGGATATCCAAGACCTTATCATCCCAATATTGGTTAAAGTATGGCAGCAGTAAATGTCATGTCTGTCAAGCTGTACTGTTCAGAGCCAACCCATGCTAGATTTACTCTGAGTAAATGTCAGTGCCATTGAGAGCTCCTAGAAAAAGCAAATTTTCCTCTACAGACAAGCATTTAACAATAAATTGCCTGGCTGGTACAACAGCAGCAAGCTAATGACGAGGTCCTGCTCCTTGGGATAATATGAAAGATGCTGCAGAGCTGCTGGTTCATCTCAAGGCAGGTTTCACACCGTTCCACATCGACCTCTGCACCACTCCAGCATGGTCCTTACTAATCCCGGTCTGTGTGTGGCTTCCAGGCTTTCCTAGCCACCCTAATATGCTCCTGGTGCATGCAGGCTCTTGCCATTTACCCAGTTAAATGCCATATAGCATTCAAGTTTTTCATAATTCCCTTTCCTAGCCATTGAAAGCCTCTCACACCTGCACAGGGCCCCACACGCAACATTACGTGGAGCTGGAAGAGGCTAGAGAGCTCAGCTCACTGCCACTGTCCAGCCCAGAGGTCCTCCTTCTGCAAACAAATGGTTTCTCCAAACATAAACACATCAATTCATAACAAATTACATTTATTCCTCGATCAAGCACAACTGATCCTGTTTCCTATGATGATTTTCATGCCTTAGAAAAGTAGCCAGCTGAGTTCACTAGTTCATGCTACCACTTTTCTTACCTGTTAAGTGCCCTTGGATTTGTCAGGGCTGTGCCCTGTAAGACCCGGCCTCTGAGCCTCAGTCTTAGAGATTTTTCAGTCTCAATTCCCCGTCACTCCAGACAAAGCTGGCAGGACTGGGGTTCTGCTGCATTTCACTATTGACCCAAGATGCTTTCACTTGAACGGAAACCCAATTCAGTTATTGATCCCCATTGCTCCTTGTCCGGGATATATACCAAGCAGCACTGACAGCAAATGATGGGAGTCTGCATACACTCGGCTCTTTAAAGTTAAAGCAGGGCCTAGAAAGCAGAATCTGAAAGTTATATAACTTGCATATGTAACTATATATAGTTATATATAGCTACGTTCATAGTCACATGCCACTTTCGAACTGCTAAAAGCGTTTGTGGAGGAACTATGCATTTCAGGTAACTGAAATTAAATACTGAACAAAAAAATTTAAAACTGTCACTTGCACAATAACCTTTTTTACACCCCATTCTATGTAGTTTTCATTCGCTGAATACTATACAAGTTAGCTTCACTCATATATGCGTTTCAAAGTCGAGCTGCTTTCCATTTGATCCTCAGTTTCTCAGCTCCTGTGACTGCAAAAGCCAGGAGCAGCATGTGCAAGAAGCAGAGCACCATGAGCCCCAGCACCCCCACGCACTGCCCCGTGTTTACAAGGAGCAAAGGCTGAAGGCTGGACAGCATCACTCACCTGTGTTGCACTTGCTCCTGAATCACACTGATACCAAGGGAACCGGGTCACTTCTGGGTGATTAGGATCTGCTGCCAGGTATTTGGTGCAGATATGGTATAGAAACAGCAAGGCAACACTCTGCCCCTCATCTCCCTCCCTTCTTTTAAAGGGCATGAGACCTCTCAGTGCTGCTGCCGTAGCGCAGCTAACTCCCAGTACTAGAGGCTGGGTTACAGCAAGAGCAGAACTAATGGATTAACTCCATCCTTCCTTCCCAGAAAGCATTCAACCAAGCACTGCACTTCTAGGCTTGCCATATTAGTTTCTATTGCTTCCCTTTCCCAGGCACTCACAGGACTAAAAAGGGATTTTCTCCCTTAAAAGACTTTTCCCTGCTCCGCTTTGTGACTCTGTTCTCTGAAGAAAAGAAAACTCAACATCTTTGAGGTGTGGAGGAGTGCAGGCTTTCATGAAAAGGCAGCTCGCATCTCTGAGGTTCAGAGGAGTCGCAACAAAAAGTCCCCTTGCAGGCTATTACTTAGCTCATTGCACCTAACACGTTGCCTGGAAGGCTTCTTGTTAGCACTGTCTGCCAGAGACCAGTCAAGCTGAGCAGGAATTTTACTGAGACCTCCAACAAATTCAGTGGCTTGCCTGGGAATCTGAACAGGATGTAAAAAGCAAAAACCAAGACAACGTAGGTAGGCTTAAAATATATTAGATTGCCTATCCTTCTGCGGAAATGTGCCAAATCATTGACATGCTCCAAAAAGTACCCTGTCCTCTTACGAAACTTCAAAGTGCAAAACGCTCTTTGCTTCAGAGATTCATTTTCCATCTTCATTTTTGTGAGAAAAGTCAACATGTCATTTCTTAATGGGGACAGTTCTGCGAGCCTTGCAAGAACAAGCCTGGAATCTCCTTTGGCTTCAGAGGTAACTGCCCGGCCAACGAGTGCTTCCTAGTGAGAACTTCCTCGCTTCCTGACCTGCTCCATGCACACCGATCTGGGATGCTCGGATAGGGCCTTTCCAGGCCTTGTCCTGCCTGAAGGTAGAGCAGCTAAAAGAACTTCTGCTCTTCGCTGTTAAAATTCCTCTAAATTGCAGCTACCGTAATTACAGCTTTGCTTTTATCCCCAATACCACAGGCCCTCAGACATTGGCAACAACTGCATTTAGAAAAGGGAAGTGATGTTTTAACCACAAGGTGTGTGTTATAACAAATGGTGTATCTTCACTGAGTACATTAGTCAGGGAGTATATCCTGATCTCTATTAAGCATCAGGATGCTCATTAGAGTGAAAACTGCTGAGTTTAGGATTATTTGGGGATCTTAAAAACAAACTAATTATCTTCTGCTTGTGCACACTGAACAAAAATCCTTTAGAGGAAATACTTTCATTGTGCTGCACATTTGAACAGAGGATGTCCACACAGGAGAGAAAAAAAATGAAACATTTGCCTGTACCAGGTTAAAAACTGTTCCAACAACATGGCATGGAAACGGGTAAACACTTGAGAACTCACAACAGAAACACAATTTCTCTTC
This sequence comes from Nothoprocta pentlandii, assembly GCA_013398315.1. NCBI lineage: Eukaryota > Metazoa > Chordata > Aves > Tinamiformes > Tinamidae > Nothoprocta > Nothoprocta pentlandii. The sequence continues at coordinate 4,373,560 of VZSG01000003.1, forward strand.
ATGGAGAGTGAAAGGAAGATTTAGGAAAGTGGATGATCCACCAGGCCAAAATGTCAAAGCTATCATACCGAGTTAATAGCCTTCCTTTTACCAGCCCTTCCACAAACAGAACAATTTATTAGAATTAGCATTGCCCTGAATAGTAACTATATCCAGAGTAAGCCTCTATTTTTCAATTTTTGACAACTGATAGTAAGTTAGAAAAATAAACTGCTGAAGTAGGTAGGACTACGCACACAGGTGATGCAGTATTCCACTGGAAATCACGGAACCGCTGTGTCTACAGCTGTGTATGTATATATATACATACACATATATATGTGTATATACACATATATATATACACACATACACACATATATATATGTGTATGTATAAAATATATACATACACACACACACAGGAAGAGTAGCAAACTATGACGCCTGAAGAAGTCAGGTCCTTGGCATCTTCCAGACTTGTCCTCTGCCTCTCTTGAGCCTTTGTAATGGACATACAGCATTCAGAGACCATATTTAAAAATCACGCTATGATCCATTACTGCAGACTGCTCCGTTTTCCCAAAGCCACTCTTCCTTTGGCTCTGTAATGTAATTGAGTATTTTATCATACCTCTCATAGCTCATTTGCAGCACAAAAGAAAAAAGGATGACCGTTCAATTACAGTAAAAATTTTAACTTAAATATTCAAGTATAATTCTGACATTAAGTAAAATCTTCATTCAGTCTGGAAATCAAACAACACATCTTGACTGTTTCATATTTCCTATTATTTTCAGAGTTATTTATGCATATATGGTCACTTCAGGTACACATGTAGACTTTTTCCCAGAAAAGGTCATATTGTTCATATATATATGTGTGTGTATACATGTTTGTGTGTATGTGTATATCTTTGTACATATTATATACAAATGAATTTTACCTACATACATAAATATAGCTATAAAGAAAAAAAAACTGAGATGTCCTTTATTTCTTTGTATATGACTTCTAAAATAGGTCTGAAGTGAGAGATGAACCTAATCAGGGTTTCAGAACTCCAGTAGAGACATCATCCAGTTAATCTGATCTCTTTTCTAACAGAAATAACTTAAAAAAGTGTTCAGACATGCCCTTGATTTGTTTTAAAGGGTAGATTTTGCTTTTGAAAACAACATCAGTCCAGATAACTCCTAAAGCTTTCTGCAGTAACAACATTCCAGAAAAAAAAAGTCAGAAATTTTATAGCATTAACTCTAAGCTTCCCTGTCTGTTTCAAGAATCCTCCTTTGATTATACTGCACATTTGAAATCAAGGTTGGATGACTGACAGCTTCTAAAAGTACCCCATACTTTGTAATATTGTCAGAACGAAGAGAGAGCAGACTCTTTTAACCACGGCATGTAGCAGGCTTTCAAGATTTTCAGAGTGTTAAATGTATCACGGGAAAGAGGAAGCAAAAAGGAAAAAAAAAAGAGACCCTACCTCTCTCAAATCTCATTCATAATTTCTATAGACTGACATATTCCTACCGGGAGTGACTTTTCAGGGTTTACGATCATCTTCAGTATGTAGGGCACTGGGGCGGAATTTCGTTGTCCTTTAACTTATTTTATACGATTATCTAACCGTACCTATATAGGACAAGGAATTCTGGTTATTACACTACACCCTTGCTGAAGCTGAAAATTATAAAATGACAGACTACATTCCTTTGGTGTCTCCAACTGAACACCTTATTGCAACCATACCTGGCCTACAAGCAGCTTCACAGTAAAGACATGGTACTCCCTAAAATCTCATCTGTAAATATAAGAATCGAACAAAAGCATTACACAAAATACTTGATAGAGGAGCATTACTTAATCACCAAGATTGTTCTCATCATTAAATATAAGCATTGAATTTTTTCAGCTTTAGACACTATTCTTACAACTTTGTGTTTAACGTGTGGTGCATTTCATCACCTGAAGGTATCTTGCACCTGGGTCATTCTGGTTTTCTTCTCCTCAAAAAAAAAGTCACTTCTTTCTTCAGCTCATGCTCAAAATAAGAAAAAGATTTGAAGAGAAATAAATGCATTTGGAATGTATCGATATCTGATGAGTTAACAGCAATCACAGACATCTGGAAACAATCATACAAGGGGTACCTAACCACTATTAACTAACCCAAACATGATATCCATAATGAACCTCCAATGGAATATGTAACAATAGAAATGCTACACCTCTATTAGAACAAAAAATGCAAAAATAGCAGTAAATACTAAAAATGAGAGTGTCCTTTCACACAAACCACAATCAGTCCCTTGGGAATGGCTGATGGCTAAAGCTTCTCAGAAAGCATCAGAAAAATAAGTATACCCTTAAAACACAAAGCAAGTTCTACAATTCTGTAAATGGTAGAAAAATATTTTTGACTCATTTGTATTGATATATAAATAAGTGTTATTAATATGCAACTATAAAATTATCCATAACTGTTAAAACTTAGTCACAAAACCTTCAATAAGTAATTTAAGATATCTGAGAAAATCGAACATTAGCTCCCTATGTTGTGCAAAAATATTTTAGCCACTTATCAGGGTGATATCTGCTGTAATTTCATCTTCATCAAAGCACTACAGAAAGCAAAATTTCTTGTTTCGAGTTTCAAGAAGGATCTTGATATTGCCCCTAAGCAAAAGGGAGCAAACAAGCAAATGTTGTCATTAACATCCATCTCTTTCTTCATGTGTTCATAAAAAGGGAACTTCTCTTGCTTCAAGATGAATCTTCAGAAACATTAAACAAGTCAATCCCTGTATGATCTGCAAAGCAGCACGCTCTTCATCTGCAGCGTATAAATAAATAATTCCCACTGTCTTACGCTCACGTCTTTTGAACTGCTTCATTAGCAAAGGCAGCAGCTTTCTCAGTAGACCACTCTAGCAGCAACTGTGTCCTGAAAGCCTTGGTTTACATTTCTGGTCCTTTCTTCTACTGCCACAAAATACATAAATAACACAAGTACATAAATAAAACTTTGCCTTCCTTCTCACTTGATGCTGCATTTGCTGCTCTTGCAGACTACTACATCATGTTTCCTTGGAGTCAAAAAATGATGCTTTTATGATACAAGTTCTTATACCCTCAATGCTTTTAAGGTCTTCTATTTTTGTTTCATTACTTACTGGGTTTGTCCTTTCCAACAGAAACATGTATTTTTCCTCTGATCCAGTCAGTATATGTGCTCCCTTTAAATGTGTCACTAGGTAAAACGAAACACGCCAGGTATGGACATTTATAGCGATCCACTTAACCCAGCCCATCTGACAAAACTGCGTGAGGATAAATCTGTTTGTGAGTAAGCAAAATAAGCAAAACAATCATTATTTGGCCCAAGGATCAGTGCCATGTCTTACAGCAAAAGAGACAGAAGCTTAATTAACTGCTTGGATTTACACGTAAATTAACTGCTTGGATTTAAATGTAAATTCACGTTACTTTAACTTGCTCATGCAAGAATAAGGCCAACCTGTTTCCCAAGCCGGGAAGGCAGGCGCAGGAATGCCAGCTCGGCAAGCGCTGCATCACACACGGTGCCTTGCTCCCCACCACGTTCTCATCCTTAAGGACTAAGATATTTGGCAGAGAATGATTCATATTTGGATTGAAGTCACTGCTATGATTATTTCAAAACCCAGCATCACTCTCATGTCCTGGAAAGCGTAGCACCAGCAGAGCAGCAAACCAACCCAAAGCAGCAATTAAATCAGAGGTGGCTCCCAGTCTGTTTTACACAGCTTCCCATGCAGCTCTGACTTGATTTTTTTCTTAGGCTGGAGTATTTCTAATGTTCCCTGCTGGAAATCATTCATCAGTTTAATGAACACATTCAGGAGGGCTAACCATGGGGGTGGAGGAGGGATGATAAGCTTCCTTTGTTACTCACACGGCATAACTTGCCATCTTTCAGCAACTCCGACAGACTCCAAACATTAAATTAACTGAAATGAAAACCTCATTTTGAACTGTGCTTCCCCATACATATCAAGCAGGCTGTAAAAAGCTTTAGATTTTATGTCCAAATCCATTAAATACACTGGAAAAAAAGCAAAGGAAGCGCATATGTGCTCACAGAACCCTTCCACACTTGGTTAACATCATAGCTGAATTGATCCACGGGGTGGGAAGCTGAGCACAGGGCACAATGAACAACCCAGCACGGCACAAACACAAACGAAAAGGCGAAGCCTGTGACATGTGAACAGCCCAAAGAACTACACAAGCTATTTTTATACCCAGCTCGTGCTGCACATGAAGCTCATAGGTGCAGGCCAAGCAGCAATGAGTCCTCACGGGAAGTCCACACACGAGACGGATGTTTCAGCACTGGAAAAAAAAGGGAACATTTATTTGACGAAGCTATGTTGTGTAAGCAGTTGTGTAAGCATATGTCATAGGCAGGAACACATACAGTATATATCATTAAACACTCAAATATTGCAGCTCTGTAATATGAAGCACATTAACAGGCTTCAGCTTCCAACACAGAAGCTTAATTTGCTCTCTCTTGATAAAGCACTATACACAACTATCTAAAAGTCAGTAGGAGGAGGTTAATGGCAGTGAACTAGAATAAAACTAAATGTCACTACATCTTACTTTTCTGTGAAACCTTCTAAGTAGATAAGACATGTTCAGAAAGCTGTAAAATGTGCCCTTTGCTTACAAGAAAAAGGTCAGTTCTGTGCTAACAAATTGTAATAGGTTAGTCATAAATGATCATATCAGCGGCTGAAATATGGTACCTTACACATAATTTAAATATTGTTACAACTCCGAGTCACAGAGAGGCCTCATTTGCATAGTGCAAACTCTTGCACACACTAAAATGATGCAATTTTTGAAAATGGGAACACAACAAAACCATAAAAAAAAGAAAAAAACACCAACTTCATAACACAGAGTCTAAATAACCAATTGTACTGTTGCCTCCGGCATTAAAGACTGGTCAGAGAAATAGAGAAATACACAATGTATTTCATTTTGTATGGTGATTCTCAACTATCTTAAGAGACCAACTTCAAAGCACAATCAATTCTGCTGGTTTCCAAATAATGATCAAGAAGAGGTTCTGCAGATCCTTGCACGTCATCCCTGCAAGTGATGAATCTTGCAGAGTGAACAGCATCTCTGGCATGCATTCTTTTCATTGGGGAATGTACAGCAACAGAATGATACCTCTCTTTTCTCCCTCAATAGAAAAATGAGGGACACAGAGTCAATAGTAAGTAGCAAAAATATAGTGCAACAAAAGCAATACTGGGATATTTATACCATGTAAAAGAAAACAGTTCTTATTATGAGGTCATGCAAGGTTTTTGCTAAGAACTGCTTATTTTACTGCTTCTTTCATGCAAATTGTTATTGTTCAGAAAAGCTTTCACCAGCCACAGGGATTAGCACTTCGTCCTGCTCTTGCCCTCCAGTTCTGCTGTGCAAACTGCTGGGTTCCCAGCAGCTCCTGTTCCAGACAGTGCCATCTGCAAAGCACCACGATCAGTGCTCAGTTAGGGAGAGTCATGGGGAAATTTCACCACCATTTCTTACACTGACATAGCACATATCGTAGCCATTAGTAGAAATCTAATTACTGATATTACATTAGTACACAATCACTGACAAGACTTTCGTTAGGATTTTTCTTTTCTTTTTAACATTCTATGGAGTCATACATCTTGAAAATGATTGAGGGCACTTCAAAGATGAAATGTCTATGTGGAATATTATTGTTGTGAAGGTGAGAACACATATATCCAGCTCTAACACATATTTGTATTCACTGCAGTAAAATTCTCTGATTTACAAATAAATACTTGACAAAATGGAGGGAAGGGATATAATCAGGGAGTAGAAATGTGATCATTATTACAAGTCCCCTGTCTATTCAAACTGGAACATTTAGCTCTGAAATATCTTTCAAAAGAGTATTCCTGATGTGATTCTTACATTGTCAAGACTTGTTAGGGGAGCTGTTCAACCTGCATGGCAGTCTTTGCTAATACCCATTCCCAGGGGTACTAAGACATAACTCTTGATTTATTTACTAGCGATTTAGAAAGGAAGATACAAAAGGACTAAAGTAGCTACAGTTCTGGAGCTTTTTTAAAGACCCAGCATCTAAGGGATGTCCCTTAAGTCAAAGTCCAGCTGGATTATACAGAATACACTACTCCTATCTTTATATTTATCTAATAAAGACAAATGAGGATTACTTATAATGCTCATATGATCCATACTGAGTGGTATGTTTATAAAACAAGGGAAAAGAAAAACTCTAGGATTTCCACAAAAGTTACTTTCAGGTAACATGAAGTAATTTATCTTTGACTTATACTTAGTGCTTTCTTTTACTGTTGAGCTCTGTTCAAAACAGGCAGGCAATCTTCAATCAACGTGAGATCACAGCTCCTGGAAGGGGCATCACGACTGCCTATTAACGTACAGGTTACGTAAAACATAAACGCATCTTTCTAAACTTATGTCTTTTAAGAAAATGAAATTTCAGAACTTATTCTTCACTGTAACATATGGAAGAAAGTTTCTTTCCTATTACAAGTGTATTTAGCTCTAAGCTCTAATTACTCTGAAAATTCAGTTTTCCCCGTAATAGTTAACTTAACATACACTGAATATATCCATATATCCTTTTCACAGAAGTTTTATTCTAAGGTAGTTTCTGACATTTCATATAAACTGTTGTCATTTAGAAAACACCATTTCCTCAGTTTATTACAAAGAGGCTTTACAAACTAATGAGGTTGTGAATAACATAACATTTCCATCCTGCGCTTTGAGTGTATATTGTGACTTTAAAATTCTTGGGCATTAATATCCTAGTGCTTCCACTGCAACAAAAGTTATTTGAGAAAGACAAAACTGAGGGATTTTCTTTCATTGGAAGAGCAGAGAGACACACAGGAAATGAAAATCAACATTGGGCAGCAGTGAATAAGCAGCTCTCTCATCACCTTTGATGAGCAAGAAGCAAATGTAGTTCACTAGCAGGGCCTGGCAGCCTAAAGTACTCACCTGCAAACTTCCAGAGAACCTTAAATGGGCAGATCAAGCACTCATGCTTCAGCTTATTATCTCAACACACAAAAACTGTAGCCTGTGAAACCGCCATTTCCAGAGATCTCTCAACCATTTGTGAAGAACAATCATATTCTTCACAGTCTCAATTTTGCCTGCACAAAAATTTACCACTTTCCAATATCACTTTAGCTGTACTTGTTAATATTTTTATATGAGCAATGCGCTCTTAATGGGAAAACAAAGAAGAATCTATCACAAAGTTTAACTCTCAACATTTCTAACCTTTCAACAAATAAATATGTGTAAGAAAAAAGTGATTTTTTTTTCCTATTTATGCCCATGGTTACTAGAATGAACAAGCAGGATATTTAAATTGGACTGGAAAAGTCTCCTGTGTCTCTTGCTCACTCTCTACCTCACAACATGCACATACCCCACAAATGAATTCACTAGACGCTAAGGGAAACGTCTGTGAAGATGACAGAGCAATTCTTTCTTTTTTTTTCTTAAATCAAGACACTTTAAAGCCTCTCTAATGGGCTTTCTTGCTGCGAGACACTTCATCTTCTTCATAAATTTATTTTCTGTAGACTAAATTTAATTTGTCATAGACAAAATTAAAAGGTCATGAACTAAATGCTGTCATTCAGTCTGCACTTTAAAGCCAGTTCCAAATAGGACTCGCTTAGCTGTGTCAGGTCGCGTGGGAAAACGATGGCCTGAACAGCCCAGGGCAGCTCAGCTTCAGTGGTCCCATTGGCTCCTCCTAACCTCAAAGACACACGAAGAATTAGGAAGGGTGAACATAAAATACGACTGTCATGGGCTGTAATGCTGTTCATGGAAGGGTAGTGCAGAAGGAAACGACCACCTTTCTTTGGTGAATTTAGCTCAAGCCTAGCCAGTTCTTCTCCATACCTCATACTAGTAAATTGCTAAACAATCTAGCGGTTTCACAGGTTTTCTGGGATGTAACAAACAAAAATAACCTGACCTATGTGCCCAGCCAAGTATGGCTTCTCAGCTAGAGTTCTGCTCAGCGTTCTAGGACTGCAAGCATCTTGGCTCAGCAAAGCAGGAGCATCTGTGAACCTCTCAGCCACATGAGGTGGTCGGGGAAGGTCGCATTACTACTAGTGTTGAACAAGATGCCAGTTAATATGCAAAAAAAAAAAAATTAACATAGAGCAGAGAAAGTAATAACCTTCTTCCAAATAAACCAAGAGTCTAGTCTAATTTCTGAAGCTTTGAGAATGTTTTGTTATTTGTTTTTAATGGAACTGTCTGCTCAAACACACTCAGTAGTTCCAACATATCATGCACCCCAAACATCAGAGACAACTGCAAGCGCTTGGGGCTTCTGAAGAGTGTTCCACTTCCCTAATTAACTAACCATCTCCTAAAGAGGGTTTTCAAACTGTGTGAAGAAATGTCCCGGTGTGATAAGGGTACCTAAGGATCCCTGATAATATTTAATATGCTACTTTTACCAAGATGTTCTCCTCACAATATTATTTTACCTACCTCTCTTCTGTATTCTCTTTGGGTGGAATTTTAGAGAAAAGATAATTAGGTGATCTAATGCAATCAATCCATAATGCTAAAAATCAGGGTACACGCTTAACTCTTCACCATGTTTGGAAGCTTTTTGGTCTCACAGAAGGTGCTGACCAGGAGTACTATTTAATAGAGTAAAATATTTTGTTTTAGACTTCATAAACTTCTTTAGTGCAGTCTGATCCCAATAGATCTGCACAAGCATAGATCTCAGGAGCAACCAGTGCTTTCCGAAACCTGGCCTTGATATCCTATGCCACATTTAACCTTTAATTATAAAATAATATGGACAACATATTTTAATCTCTTATCATAGTATGATAAGGATTTAAACGAGTTCAGGTATTGGCTTTCTATAAAGTGGCCAGATGAATGGTAAGAGCAGTCATCACAAATGACCACCATTTCTCACTACTCAACGGATTTGAAATATCCTCAGCTTCTATTACCCATAAAATATTCAGCTTTGTCCTGACATTTAAATAGCAGCAGCACTTATTAACCTGAGAGTGTTTTGTATTCCACTGACATTATCTCTTAATTTATAAGAAAAGATGGAATATTCACAAAATGAACTTGTTCATGGTGCCACTCTGAATACTCGTGTTCAAATCCAGAATTTCTGAAGGCTTAATTCTTCTATTTCTTTTCTTCTATTTTTTAAACTGCAAGTAACCTGGATTAGAGATTAAAATTAAAAGAAGAAAAACCAGAAACAATGTGATTAGAAGATTTTAAGCCTTTCAGAACAAGTAAACACTCTAAAAAGCCACTGCAAAACACTGCTTCTAATTGACAAAACTGTAGGAAAGCCAAAAGTTTAAAATAGCTAAAGCTCGCACAAGCTCTTTGGACATGAAAATGTGAGTACATCAAACCAACTCCAAGGGAGCACCCATCTCCTTTGAAGCTCTGCCATAAGCCCAAATAACAGCACTGGTGTCGCCACCACGGCGGTGGTTGTGGCGCCTGACAAAGCCATGGAGTTTTCACATAATCCAACACGTGTCCACCAAAACTCTAGACGTCAAAACAAGCCCAGACACAAGTAAGGAATCAGAAGCAAACTTTCCTTAGACAGAATGACACCTTAAAGACATCCCAAGTTTCATTTGTTCATTTTTTACCTAATCAGCACATGCATCACTCAAATCTGATATTCTTTTAGGTCTTTCACTTCCGAAGAGGATCCTTCATCCCCTTCCAATTTTGCCAAAATCTAAAAATGGTTTTCTTGAGCCATTTCCTCACAAAAAACAATCCTCAAAATAACCTTAAAAATAGTTATGCATAAATCATATCAGTATCAAGTACTGATAAGATACGTATCAGTAAGATAAGTATAACATATCTTACAAAGAGCTGCAACATTTTTTCAAAGAGCAATGGTGTGGGAAGGTACTCAATATGCACAGTATTGCATCCAGCTTCTGCCACAGCACATTTGAGAGACAGATTTTTGTCAAATCTTTTTGCAGGCAGAAGATTCCTGTGGCGTCAGTCCAAAATAATTTGTCATTAATAAGTTTATTCCAGGTTATATTGAAACCCTTGGAAAAAAATGAAGAATGAAGTCTTTGCTCTACAATTTTCATTTTTTTTACTCCCAGCAGAGTTGAGTTCAGGTTCTTTTCTGAGTGCAGAGCAGATGTGCCCCTGCTGCTGCTCGTGCCTGCTCCTCAGCCATGGGGTGCTCAGCCAGCCTGATACAACCGGCAGAAAAATGGAAACTTCATGAATAAACATTTGCTTAAAAATCACATTCCTTCATCATTTGCTGTTTCTACTGTGGTTACTCCTCATCTCTAGAGCGAATTAATACCAAGCAAAACCAACTGCAGAGCTTTAGTTTCCATTGGCATAAAAATTTAGAGGCACCCGATGAACATTTCTGTAACAGCAGTGTCTCCAACCCTGCAAACTTCCCATTGAGATCATTATTTCCTCCCTTTGGGCGTTCCAATTACCCTCCATTTTAACGAGGTTACAGCATGAGAAGAACAAATAAGAAAGAGGGTTAAGAATAAGAAAAATGGTTCCACTTTGAATATTCCTATTTGTTTCTTCATAACGCAGAATCTCACATGTTAGTGAAACCAGATGAATGCTTGGGAAGAACAAGGCCGATTTCTTCATCATAGCTCTGCATAAAGCTCTCCTTAAAGGTTTAAAAATACACATAATTAAAAGGAAGTTGTTTAGGATTAATCAGAATTTCCAGAAATTATCAGTGATTGCAGATATCTAATTTGAAACATCTTTAAAGAGCTAGATTTTACCATGTGCAGAATACATATGTTAGGAAGTGTTAGGAATACATATCTTTAAGTGAAGGTTCAGACATACAGCCACTTCCAAGGCATGGCCTGGCCTTCAGGACTGAGAACAAGGCAGAGGCCAGCAAGAACCTGCAAAACCATCTCCTCTATGGTAAAAACAACATCAGGAAGAACATCAGCAAAGGAAGTATATTAGAAATATATTGGGAAAAAGAAAAAAAGAAAAAGAAAGCTGGCTGTTATGTACTTTATTTTATGCAGCTACTTGGTTCTCAATTCTTGTACTTCTATTACCACCCTGCTTGGCATTTCCAAGGACAGGATATTACAAGAAAGCTATAAGGTTTCCAATTCAAATTACTCTACAACACTGGAAGGTTAAGGTTAGCTAGGAGTATTTCTAGGCAGACATCAAAATGAGTGGTAGAAATAGGCAACCGTTGTTTTGCAAAAAATAAATTACAGAAATATTTTATCTTGTATTATAAGGAAAGTATTGAATTTAACTTAATGCATCAGTGATTAAAAGAAGATTAAAGTTATGTGCATCACGAAACAAGATATAAACACATATCCTGAAATGACCATATATGTATAGTGTCTTTTGAAGAGATGGAGATATAAATGATCTAATTTTGCTTAGTGAATAGCAAATCAGAAAGCAGTAGCGCTACCTTTCTCTATTTAACAAGGTAAACTCAATTCTGTTTTTATCAGCCCTTCCTGGTCTCTGAAGTCTGTCCCAAACTAAGTCATTGAAAGTTTTCACATCATAAAGACTAGAAAAATTCTTGCTACTTAATGTTTCATAAAAAGACACTAAGATATTCAATATTCAGGCTGCCCAATGTTCCTTTTTGCTATTAAATCGATATGTTACTGTTTTGGTGTCATCTTTGACAATTATTTAACTATGCCAAGTGAAGAACAAAACAATCTCACATCCATTTCACACCATGGAAAAAAGCACAGTACTGAAGTGCCTGAAAAAGTAATATTATGAGTTACAATATTTATATTGTAAATAACATCTTCTAAAGAAAAATATCATTTAAGCTTATATTGAAAATATTTTTAGAATGTCTCTCTCTGAAAACTCAAACACTTATTTTGCTCATCAAAATGAGCTCATGCCTGATGAGCATGATGAGCTCATGCTCATCATCTTTGCATTGGAAGAGGAAAAGCAGGGGCAGAGCCCAGCAAGGTTTAAGCCATTTTTCCTTAACCACTTCTGAACTGAGACCTGCTTGTAGCACTCGCTTGGATATAATACTGCATGTGCAAGCACGGCGAGCCCCCAGCCTTGGCTCTCTTCAGCCAGTTTTAGGCTCTGATGAATCCCAATGACTCACTATGGAGGGCACGGGAACATAAGCATGTAAAACAAGGCAATAAATAATTGTCTGTCCTTCATCGACTCAGGAATATTCATTCAGAGTGACCTTGGGTCCTGAAACACACCCAACCCAACACATTCTCAATACGTTCCCAATACATTCTGACAAAAATCTGATTTAATCACCATGCATATTCTGCATGGTGATTCTGAAAGGTTTAAAAATGCCACTTTCCTGCCCATAACCCACTTCCGTAGCATCATCACAATTCTACTTTAGAGAATTTCAGCTCTTAAAGCAGCTGCATAAGTTTTTTACTTCATTTTCCAAACAGTGCAGCCAGTAGCTGCTGCTGCAGGTGTGTGAGCAGCCGAGCTGACCCCTCGCGGGATGCAGCCGCGTGCCCGCGCTCCGCGGCACCGGCTTCTATCCTGAGGGCATCAAGTTCTTGAGAGAATAAAGGGAAGTTGTTTTCCAAGGAAAGCTTTAAAGTAGAGCTTCCAAGACCTAACGTTCTGTTGAAATAGATACAATGGGAGAAGCTCCCTTTGCAGGCTACTTTCTTTTGCTCTTTTCATTGCATTCCTTTCAAAATCTTCCTTAGAATTCGTTCTTGGCAGGCACACTGGGGACAAATTTATAGATTGGGAGTTGCAGGTTGGGAGGAAGGTTATCAGATTATCATTGATCAGTTTGTCTGGTGATTTACCTTTCCACTCAGAATTTTTTTTGTGCTCAGCAGCAGGGAAAGAACGGAGCCAGAGGAGGAGCAGGGAGATGGGGCACCAACCCCACCGGAGAGAAGCGAAGGGAAACATTAGCTCTAGCAGCAGGAGAAATAGAGGTCGCGAGACAGGAGCAAAACGGCGGCACAACAGCAAGATGGGCCCTTGGAACTGCAGCAGGAGGGAATTATAATGAAGGCGGGGAGAACCTCCAGGGCAGCGAGGTGAAAGGCAGAAGAAGTGGAACAGAGCTGGAAACCACAGAGGTAAAGGATCAGGGGAGCTGGAGTGCGGCAGGTATTTTGTACTGCCTTTGCTGCAAAGATGTGCCTTGAGCTCAGGAGAACCTGCCTGGGCTGCCCCCAGCATCCATCTCGGGATCTGAAAACGCCGGGCTGAATACATATGCTAGAAAGTAACCCATGCCAAGGTATAATGACACAGTAAATCAAGATTTGGGAATGCATTAAAATTATGCCAGCTAAGTGACATGGAGCACCAACCTCGTGCATTTTGAATTTGCTCAAAAATTTTGAAGATTTGCTTTACTGCATCAGCCTTACAGACAGTCTGTTTGCTGTAATCTAATCTTAAGCCCATTTACTTACCTGTCTACACCCAACACAGAGGTCATAAACCAGTGGGAACTGTAATCATATGCTCTGGGTAGCTGGAAGAACTCAGATCATGTATTCACAGCTAATCTGGCTCTAATCAACACTGCTTGGGGATCCAGGAAAACCATTTCAGCTCTAAGGCCACTGACGTGAAGGTTCCACTGAGGACAACAATGTCTTACTCTGCTCTTTTGAAAAAAATAACACATAAACTAATGAGATAATAACCAGAAAATATGCTTTGAATTATTTTCATATAGGTTAGGCATACGTGAATGTGCAAGGAGCCTGCATATATTTATCTCTTGATTATTAATTCTGGTAAGTTTTTTGGATAAATCTATTTTAAGTGGACATGGTTTCACCTTTCAGAAATGCTTCTGAAGTCTGTGTCTCCTCCTTGGGAGAGCCTAGTCCATCATCTGTGCTGGGATACCTAAAATACAAGTAAATAATCAACAACAATCACCCAGCCCATGCAACTGCTGGTTCATTTATAAGTTTAATAAAGACATACTTGTCAAACCAGAAATACCCATCTGCAGTGCTGCCCATTCACATTAAAGGGAAAATGAGACAGAAAATTCAGGACGTCGTGGGAAAATCAAGTTGATATGACATTGTCTATATAAATAGATGGATAGAAATCTTAATAATATCTATAAAATATCTTATATCTAATGAGGGTAAGTTCAATGGAATTTACACATCAGAGCTCTATTTGTGAGGATCCTTTCAAATTCCCCATACAGTTCCCAAGTGCAGCTTGCCTTATCTCCAGCTTTAATACTCAAATATATTACAAAACTTCTGTTGCTGTCTATGATATATGCATATAATAAGGGATGTTTTTAACCAAGAAAAAAATATATAAAAATTGAGTAAAGGAGATATTTGTGTCATGTGTATCAACTGTCTTTCCTTACATCTTCACTATAAATTTAATAGTGCTGTCTTATGCTATTAATGAAATTCTAGCCATTGCTGTCTGATATTTAATACTGTAGCATCTGGTTCAACAAGGGTGTAATTAAAATTTCACATGCAAACATTATAAATTACTGATACTCTGGGATATAAATCTCTATAGTGTCTTCTAATGATAATAAATTGCATTGACATTGTTTCTAAATGAGTTGACTTGTTTCACCTTTGCTCTTAATATCTTATTAAGCTTTCTGACTCTGTCTGTTGAAACATTTGATTCTAACATCTTTTCCTAGAAAAGATATGATTAGTAATGACTAGTGTAATAAGAAAAAACAAGCAAAACTCCCCAGAATATTGGATATACACACAATCTGGCTATTCATGGAGATTAGTAACTTTACATTAAAGATTTAAGTAATTACTTTAGGCTTCATGAACATATGAATATTTCTATTATGCTACCTGACCATGCCTAAAATTGCAACTTTAAGATGACTCCAACAGAATAATCTGGTCCAGTCTGATTATAACAGCTACATTCACAGCCTCAGTTATAACATGGAGACAATAAAAATGGAGTAAAATAGACTTTTAAGACTCAAATATTATTAAGCAGACAACCAGGTGCAAAAAGATGAAAACAATAAAAAAGTTGACATTTTTGAAATGAGAAAAGGACTTCAAAGCTGTGAAAGCAGTACAAATATTTTGTTCTAACACATCTCATTAATTAGGAAGGCAGTCCAGTCACTTGGATGCCATAGAAGCACTCTGAATTCACCCAACCTGACACACAGGTTCTTTTGAAAGAGGATTTTCTCAAGTCTTAAGACACCCTTAATCTTCACATCTACATGCAGAACATGTGTGCAGCAGTTGTTAAAGTATTTTTGTATTTTGAAGAAATGTTATGAACAAAACATAGAGCTTTCAAAATCTTCAAAAACACAGAAGAACAAACCCTCCAACTCATTTACAAAAAAAAAAAAAAGCTTTTTGCTTTTTTAGAAATTAAAAACAACCATCATTTTAATTTCTTCTTTCCAACATTTTCTTGAGCCATAAAATTAACCAGGGAAACTCTTGTAATACACTTTGGTTTCTCTACGAAAGTGGAGAAAAATCCCCTTCTCAGCTATCTTGTTTTACAAGTTGTGTCTTATCTGGGTCTTTACTATAAGGTAGGGGAATTTGCAATCAAGGAAAAGTGTGATTAAAAGGGAACGTCATCCAACTCTTGTCATAAAAACTGTTTCGAGCAAGAAAGAACTCTGGAACTCTGGTTTGTGGCAAGAACAGAATTCTACAAAGCTTTAAAACAAGAAGGATTCTGTGCTCTTTTCTGTATGATTGCACCATAACAGAAGAAATAATTGTTCATGGGAGATAAAACTAGGAAGGAAGGAGGTACACCAATATTGGAGGGAGGCAGAACAATATGAGTACAAGCCTATTAGTAAACACGAGAAGTTCTGGATTTACAAGATTTAGAATTGGTCAGTGAGAGAGAGATGAAAATACAGCGCGTTTTGAAGGTGAAGAGCATCAGGACTTATATATTTCTTCTTAATAACCAAGGAAAGAGGTGATACAGTCAAATGCTTATTTTTCATTGGAAAGTGAATTTGGAGAGTTCCATGCACAGTAAAATCAAAATGTGAAAAAGAAGCAACCAGAGCTGCAGCTACCAGTGCTTGGAGGCAGAATCATGAGTTCTTGTATGTTCTTCCAGAAACATTACCCTTCTCAACTACAGAAAGAGCCTTTGATCTGCACAGTTAAAAACAAATACATACATACACAACAAAGTCAGAGTATCAACAACCATTTCAGTCAGTCAGACTGCTGCTGGAAGAAGCAGTGCCATTTTCTAATCTTTTGTTTTATCTTGTTGCCCCATTCCAGGATGAGTACAGCACTCACTGGAGTGATCACTCAATTGCTTCAAATAAACCAGGATGACTTAGGCCCATTGGCAACCCTGAGCAAAACAGCATCACTTCTGACTTTCTGTCTCTGCCCTGGGCTCTGTGCGTCCAGTCAGCCCAGCACTGGAGCTGTATGGTCTACAGAGCTCCACGCTCAGTCCTGGCCACAGGGAGAAGCTCCACTCAAGTCTGGCTTAATAGCTCACATGAGAAAGCTCAAATAAGCACTGTATTTTATCAGGAAATATAATTGTATTTCCTGCTTTCAATTTTCTGCTTTACAGCAGCTATGAAAGTGGCTGCCATTCATTAGACCTGGATGAGAACGTGCAGAAGCAAGGGAAGGAACACGTTGCCTTAGTCCCAAGCGCCACTGTCTGGCATAGGATCAACACTGACGACAGGACTAGAAAGGGTTTAGGGCAGAGCCATGAAGAAAGGTCTGAGTTATGGAGAAAGTTCTGATCAAGCCTGGGACCATTTCTTTCCTCAAACTCTATCTGCTCTCCCAGTTTTAATAACTACCATCATTGCTTTTCATACAGCTTTATCAAAATTTGAAAATGTAAAAACAAGTGCATCATACTGTGGGTTTATGTTTTAGTATAAGCTCAAAATACAGAGAATGCAGCAGCTAAACCTTCCAGATTGAACTTGCTTTGTTTCGACTTTGTAAAATGACATGTCTTTGTGCATTCAGCATTCTGCACTGTAATTATTAGGCTACAAACTGCTTATTGCTCTACATGGTGGCAAGGAACACTCCATCATCTTGGCATCCCACAGGAAAAAATTGCAGCAACAGACTCTTCTCCAGCTGATTCTCCAAAAGCTGCCATAATGTCATCTTCTGTTGTGAGCACCACAGTCATTTAGTAAGTTTGGCAGATACTCAAAAAATTGCCCTGGGTCCTGAATGCATCTCGTGTTGAACCTCAAAGAAACTAAAGGCAAGATGACCTTAAAGACAACAAGGCAAATATTTTGCTGAGCAAAGCTGGGAGAAGAGCCCTCTCTAATGCTAAATAAAGATTTTCCTTTCTTCATAAACAAAGATTTCCTTTCATAGCTTTTGTTTCATTATATGAAAAAGGAAATGATTAATGAGCCATAATTTCAAGCATTTGGCAAACCACTAGTTTTGCACTAGTCTCCTCTAAGGGACCCCTGAAAGATTATGCAGGAAAAACCTAGAGTTGTGGGAACATACTCAATGAAGATTTAAAATATTGCTTCGCATTCCTAGCAAAGATTTTTCCTACCTCAACCATACTTTAAATTAAAAATGCAAACAATCAAATAAAATATTGCTGAACTCTTGGTTTCTAAAAGCCTGAGTCACTATTCAAGTCTAAAATTCAATGAAGACTTATGGGATAGGAAGAAGGAATGTTAATTTTTTTTTTCCCCTCAAAATATTTCAATTTAAAGTAAATATTACTAAACAGAGAAACACATGTCCCAAAATAAACAATGCTATTTGCTTACAAGAAAGAAAAACAAGCGAAAATTTTTTTGAGCACTGTACTTTTTCACTAAAATCTTGTTTTCTTTGGAAAATTACATTTCTTTGTGTTCTATGCATGTATCCCTTCTTAAAAGCAAGAAAAAAAACCTTGGCAACCTCAAAGGTATTAAACACTTAAAACACACACACAGGTTTAGAAAAATAGACACATTATCATCTTTCCCAAGCATGACCTTTATGAGAAAAAATATCATAATCTGGGGTTATTAGACCCTAAATTCCCTATCCCCTATGCTTTTTTTCATTAAGATTTATATTTATGACAAACTTGCAAACAGGGTCAGCGAGCAGATACTGGTTTAGCTTTCTACCTGTGTACACTTTTGCAGTAAGATGGATCATTGCAACGACAAATAGTGAAACAGCAAAGAAAAGCTGTTGCATATCAAGCAAACTGACATACTAAAAAATAATTCTTCCAGGAAACACTAACTATCTGGAAAGGTTAACTGATGTTTGCACCTAATATAAAAGATGTGTTAATGCCACCACTAAAAACCTGCCTCTGCTGATGCAGCAGTGGGTTCTCCTCTCTTAAGCGAGCTTGAGCTTTCCTTTAAATGCACTCAAACAACATCCAAGAATATTCCTACCCAAGGATAAACTGTAATTTAAGAGAATATGTATATGTATCCATATAAATGCATACAAAAGCTGAGATATCTGCTGTAAACAGAAGAGTGAAAATTTGACATATTAAATCAACACCATCTGCGTAAATGTGGGCATCCTCACTGGTACAAGGTCTGGTACATTTTATTTATGTGTCAGCCTCCTCTTGAAATCCGCTGGAAAACGTGAGGCCTTTTAGGCCTTCCCATGTGCAGGGGCTGGCAGAGCTGCCCATGCTATCACCCTGGGCCTTCATGAGAGGCCTGTGAGCGCTCAGACACCCGCTGCGAGGACAGTGAGGCTGCTCCGGGTGCCGAGGGCAGCCCCGGAGAGCCAAGGAGCAGAGGCAGCCCTGGGACTGCCTCGTGCGAGGCCTCCTCCGCATTGGGCTTCCCCGTGCCGCGCTTGGCCCCGCTCCGGCCTTGTGAGGAAAGGCACAAGTTATTAAGGTGCAGTAATGTTATCCGTGTCTATAGGGGTGCCGGAAAACAAGGCACATCTGCTAGTAAGGCTTGTAAGAAACCAGCTGCAGGCCAAGCACAGCCTGACAGAATTACGTATGTGATGGAGGGCAGAACATTAGCCCGTACTCTTCATGATGATCAACGTATGCATCGCTCAAATGACTTGCTTCAAATGAGCGAGATCCAAATACAAAAACAACCTGAGTTCACACTTCAGTAGTTTGAAAATTATATAAAAAACATGGACCTGCAATTTACTTTTAAGACCTGATAGTTATTAATTCCTCTAATTTATCACAGGTAAAGGTAACACAAGATAAAATAAGATTTTGCAAATAATTAAAAAACAAACAAAAAAACCTGCCACAAATGAGCCTTAGAAGAAGCCTCAGTTTTCATCCCTGCCCAGAAGATGCAGACCGACTGACAGGACCTACATTAGACCACATCGAGCTGTCTCCCCCAAAAAAGCTACCTGATCCCTGGGCAGTTTATGCAGCAGCTGGGAATGACATTCAACAAAACCACTTTGTTAAGAAAATCATTCCAAAACTCTTAGAAGTGGGATCTCCACAGCCAGCAGGCAATCAGTCACTTTTTACAAACAAAAGAGCTCATCCTCTTCGATACAGCCTCAATCACAGCAGAACAGTAAATAGTTTTCCTTGATAGCAAAAAGCCCAAATTGAAGCGGCAGAAAGGAACGTATGAGCTAAGTAATATAACACCAGGAAAGCAGTGTCAGGCACACAGTGACATGTACACATTGAATTCCCTCTAAAAGCAGCCCAAAGAGGGAATATGGAAAACGGCTAAGAACAGCAGCTGTGCTGGTAAGAGCAGCATATTGAAGAGGACGTGCTTTCGTCCAGGTCTGTGCTTCATAACTAAGCTATCAGAACTGTAGCACAGGTGTGGAGCTAAATCCATATTCACATTTAACACCAACCCAAAGTAGTAAATTACCTGGCAAGCATTTTTAGAACCATAAGGAAAAAAAAAAGTTAAAAAAGATCCATTAGAAGAAGTCCTCAGGGATGCCAATTAGAAGACAAGGATGTGGAAGCAAATTACAAAATGTGATTGAATTCACAGTAGTTAACACATCGCAAGATTATGAATCACACGGAGATCATTGGTACACACAAAATGCCAAGTTCTTGAAATTACACATTTATACGAAGAGAGAAGAGATTATTAGGAATACTTATAACCCTAAGTTAGGTTGCCTCAGTCTGAACCTCATTCTCCACTTTTTCTCCAAATAAAAACACCTCTCTCAAATAGTTCTAAACTGCTATCAGATCAAAATATAAACGACTCTAGGAGCTGAAAAGCCACTCAGTAATTTCTTTAATTACAAAACAAGGGAGCAGACAGGCTGAGAAGTAACTATGTAAAATAACTCTGCACATTCTCTTCATAGTAAAAATGATGAGGAACTAAAAAGAGAAGCCCAAGCCCCACCTATTGCCCAGAGCTTGGGCTTTATAGGGCACCACTGCTTCCTACATCATCTGTTCTAGTTACTGGCTGCTTCACGGGATGCTGCTAGACAACAGGTAAAAGAGTTACTCAGTTGCTTCAGGCAGGAAAGATAAATGTGAGTGAAAGCTTGACTAAGAGCTTCAGAATGGTTTGGAAATACACAGAAGCCTTTTGCTCTCCATAGATTTATTTACTTCTTGCGTTTGCAGAACATTGGGCTTCCCACTGCTAAGAAACAAGCAGCTCTGCTACAAGATTTACAGAGCCATAGCAAGAGAATTTGTTAGTGTGATTCTGATTATCCTGTAATGAAACACAAGTGAAACTAATAAAGCTTCATCACAACCTGCAGGGATCTTACCAGAAGCAAGACAGATAGAGTGGCTGAATGAGGCAGTAGGAAGTTTCCAGAAAATGTAAGAGGAGCAGACGCTAATGAATGAGACAGGATTGCACACAGGCAATGATGTATGATACTAAACCATACACAGAGTTGAGCAGAAAACAGTATTTATACCAGTGTTGTTTGGCTTAGGGTATCCTGAGCTGCTAGAAGTAACTCCCATAGGAAAGTTTCCAAACTGAAACTTCTCAGTTTCCACTCTGTACTGTTGCCTTTGAATGATACTCTTTCTTCTCAAGGGAAAATAGTATATTTAATATTAACTGTAAATTATATGCAGTATTAATTAGCAAGAAAAGAATTTAAGACAATTTAAGCAATTAATAGGTAAGCTATATATGCCAAAGGAAATATACTTCCAAATGCTAGAAGAAGAATGACTACATAAGATGATTTGTCTTGTGCTGTCTCCTATATGGAGAGAGACTGCAATTGCTTGTATTTGCCTCTCCGGAATTAGAAAGGCATAGCGTGCCCCAATGGAAAGCATTAAGGCATTTTTAGTTTTGGATATGGTCATGTAATCCAGCCCAGGAAAGGAAACATGGTGAGTAACCCAGTCCTGAAGCCTTCAAAAAGTGAATCAGCAAACTGCAGCCAATCCTGTTTTAAAGGTAATTTAGTTCCTTTAATGGGGCTGTATTTAGAAGGCAAAATTGGCCAGTGTTCCACCTACTGTCTAGTGGGATAGAGTAGCTGGAGTTCAGAAAATAGAAAATGTATTAGAAATCCATTGCTGGAAGCTGAGCTTCTGGAAAGGTGTTCAGGAGCACTTTCAGAATATTACAGGGTTTACACATAACTTGGACACAAATTCATATGAATTCGGCAATTCCAACTCTGAGGTAATACACGATATGAAGATTAAGTATTTCCAAAACTGTTCATTTTCTAAGGAATGCTGTGAAGACTTGTACATACTCAGTGAATGGAGTTGCATATTGCAAAAAGATGCACAAATATTAATAGCTACCTAAATAAAAACACCACATAACTAAAATATCAGAATTCTTCTTTACATTCTTAATGGTTGATCTAGTATTAGTATACCACAGTTTAAACACAATCACAGCCAGTAGCATTTGCAGTTGCTTTATAGACTTGACATCACACCTGCCGGAGCAGGTAGGGACCCTTGGTTGTCCTCTAAGTGACAGTGTCTGTAATGAATGAACCCACGCACGGTCACGCGTGTCCCCAGCTCTAATGGGACAAAACCGAGCACTTGTCCCTAGGGTGGTTGCCATGCCAATACAACTCAGTTCCTGCTCCTGCAGGTCCAAACCATTTGGGAAATAGGGGAAGATAAAACTTTGACATCTCTATAACCACAAGCAGAAACATGAGTTGGGCTCCCTCTGCTCTGTAACAAAACTGAACCACCACCACCATAACACATCTCCACCTCTTCCCTGTCTTTGCTCTTCGATAACCCTTCACATGCAAAGGTACAACTGAGCTGATGAAAAAGCTTCGGCCAAACCATTTCTTATTTCCTGTTGAATAATCACATTCTTTGCATTGGTTTTAATAAATAAACTTGGTGTCTCTAAGTTGCCTGCTGCTTTCTCTATCTACTTTCTACTGCTCTGGATTTTACCCACAGAATATTCTTTACAATTATTGCAAAACCAGCAATACATAGTGGATGATACTATAAATAAAATTATACTTTCCATCATCTAATCAGAAAAAGAGTGATGATCAATATATCCTAAGAAGATAAATGCAACAGCTTAAGCGCAGAGCATAAAATGCTTTCTGGGACATCTAGACAATTTTAACAAAAATATTAATTTCTAATACAATGGCCTCCACCTAGCCTCAAATATTATAAACAGCTGTGGTTTATTGAGCATCAAGTTGTGCCAAGCCTTTAATGTACATGTTATTCACAAAGGTACACTAGGTCAGACAATTTAACAATTACTAGAACCAGCCAAATGCTGCTTAGGCCCCAGCAAAGTCTAGAAGAGCCCCAAGAACGTGACTGGCAGGTCAATATAGAGCCTGTGGCCATCTACTATTAATGGCAAAATCCTCTTCACTGGGCTTTACCACGTCTTGAGTACTAGGTGTAGAGTTTTGGTCTCTGCACTTCAAGAAGATACCATGGGCATATAAATCGATCCAAGCAGATGGAGCACATTTGTTTTAACAAGAAGGATCACAAGGTCAGGCCTCTTCTATCTGTAGAGAAAATGGTTGAGAGGGACAGATGATCAACATTTATAAAGTCATGAAGATGCTATATCATCTGAATACAGAACTGCTATTTGTAGCATTACAATATTTAAACTAGGGATCACTTGATGAGCCTAATAGGTGGTTAGTTCAGGAAAGATAAAAGAAGATTCTTCTTTACAATGGAAACAGCGACCTGAGAGAACAGGCTGCTGCAGGGCTTGCACAGGCGGACAGTGCTAACAGATTCAGTAAAGGATGAGAAGAACTCCTAAAGGTCTGCTCCATGATCACACAGTAAAGGGAATAGATGGGAATGTACCCTCTAACATCCCGGATACACCGTGAGGATGTGGGGGGACAGAACCAGTGAGGGCTGACAAGATCCAAAGTGATGAGGTTCACACAGTACCAACTAATGGTGTGTGGAATATTGAACATTGAGCCCACATGGCCATGCCTGGCCCTGCCAGATCTGTTCCAACAAGCCCCACTGATGGGAAAGGGAAAATAAACAAACAATAGCAATAAAATAAGCTGTCTTTGGGCTAAATATTGTTCACATGCCTGCAATTAGCTCCAGCTGCTCCTTCCCTTTGGGAAGTCACAATGCCTCTCCCTCCCGAGAGCCTGGGTGCCTCTGTCCCATACCAGCAGGTACACGCAAGACAGACGTCAGAAGGATCACCAGGAGCCCCGGGCAACTCCATTTCTCAGCAGCAGAGGAGCTCCAGGCTAAGCTGTGCGCTAGCTGAGGAGCCAGCAGTTACCCCGTGCGAGGACCAAACGCCGATGAGATGGTGGCAAAGAGCAGGCCCTGCTCCATGGAAAAGGCCAGGAGACAGCGGCCCCGCCAGCACAAGCGCCTTGGGAACGGCAGAGTTAACGCTGAGAGACCATGAAAGGCCGGCTAATGAAAGAGGCCTGTGTTAATCATGGCAGGGAACAAACAAACAGCTCTTCTGATTTTTAGGATGGCTCCCACCAACACACTGCTGCTCATAGGGGGGGGAAAAAAAAAAAAATCAGCCCTTTCTCATATCCAATGGGACACGTTTAAAGGCTCAGAAGCCACATCCTTTTAACTGTGTTTGTGACATTATCTCATATGAAGTGTCTGCATTTTTTTCCATAGGAGGAAGTTTGTGAGTTATACAAAATACACTTGTATATATTCCAAAATATTATTATATACCTCCTTCTACTTATCAATACTTCATTCTCTTAAGAGATATTGGAGCAGGTTTGTAAAGGATACATTTTCCTTTTCTTTGGCTGTGATAAACATGCACTTTTAAAAAATCTATTACTGGAGGAGAGCAGGGATCAGTCCAGTCGTATTTTTCTGATTAGCTACACTAAGTATTTGCAACCGTCACATCATCCAAGGAGAAACAGCTCCACCTAAGGGTTATTTGGCTGCATATTCTCTTGTCTTCTCCCTTCCCCTTGGCCGTCTCGCCAGTGTCAGGGACATCAGAAACCCTTGGGTGCCTCTACAGTGAGTCAGGGGCGACACAGACTGGAACACAAGGAGATGGAGCTGGGCCAAGGCTGTTCGCAGCCTTGGCGGCAGAGAGGTGAGGCCAGAGTCCAAGTTTTGCTGCTCCTTTGAATAGTTTCCTACACGTTCAGCTGGGCAGTTTCATTGACACGTTCACACAGGCACTGCTGCATGAAGCGTTTTTGGCAGCTCAAAATCTAATGCCCCTTCCTTGTCCACAAATATCATGAATGCATTTCATCATGAACATAAGAATCCAAATTCACTTTTCAGTGTCCTGTAAACTTATATATAAACAATAGGAATGTTCTCACATAAGCAGAGCCTAGGAAGTTTCTGTCATAGCTTCCTCTCCAAAGCAAGGCCTTTTGCTACAACCTGCTTCAGGGTGTGCAGGGAGAGTCCACCCCATTAGAAGACAACATAAGTCAATCTGTAACTTTCATTTCCGGGGATTTTCCGACTCCTAACTTCAAGCTGTCTGGATAAAAAAAATATTTTGTTTCTTGGAAGCTATTAACAGCCTTCCTAGATTCCTGCTCCTTGAAAGTTTTTGTTAATATAAACCATATATATTCTGTATATACATATTTATAAATATTTTTGGAAAAATTGACAGGCTTTGAAAGTGAACTTTTACTGTCTTCTTTTCACTGATCACAGACTGTGGTTAATTCATTGTACTGTGAAATGAGGAGCAAGAAAGAACTACCAGGTTTACCAGGAACTGTAGTTACAATGTCCAGGAATGAAGGTCACCCTATTGCTAAAAGGATGATTTCAAAGCCATTTAGTTGATGAAAGACGTGTACTCCTAATTTAAGTGTTTTCAAACAAGAAAGACTAGGAAGATGTTTGCTAAAGCTGTTCGCTCTCTCTCTCTCTCTCTCTCTCTCTCTCTCTCTCTCTCTCTCTCTTTTTTTCCCTCCCCTCTCCTGAATGTTTTCAAATACCCCAAATCATGTATTTGGAAAGTCTTTTTTTCTTCTCTGATATGGACTTGCCTTCAAGTTAATACAACCCTGGAGGAATAAGACCCTTCTGCTTCCAGATGGCTTTAGAAGATAAGGGCCTGTGGCTGAATTCTCTTTCCTTCATCCTTCACTGTTTGCAGAAAACTGGGTTATTTGTCCAAAGTTTGTTACGTGAAATGAGAGGCACTAAGCATTTCTGTAAGGAGACTGAGACTCTAAGGAGCTTATAACAACATAGGAAGTTATTTTCTGTAACTTAAAGAATATTCTGATTAAAGGTTTCTAAATTATTTTTAGGTACTCCTGTCTGCGTAATCCTGAGCACAATTTGTGCCCACTGTCAAAGCAGTAGCAATGTTTTAATAAAGGTGTTCATGGAGGATGAAGTACTTCGGGACTGCAGCCATAATTACGATCATAATTGGCATTAAGTTAATAATGATGACAAAAAAACAAGCTTCTCCAAGCAGAAATCAAGAAGCAAGAAGGGTTCATTATAATTACGCACTGTTTACTGAAGTGCTTTTCCTAATCTCAGTATAGCATTAGGAACCAAGGCACATGAAAGCCATTATATTCTAGGGAGCAAATAGTCTCCGTGGGCACAGCTACCCACAGAGCTAACTCTGCGGTAAAAGCTGAGATTCACCTCTCTCTTTTAGCCAAACTTCAACCATATGCAATGCAAGGACTGCTTTGGATCTACTTTTAGTCTGCCTTAGAACCATTTTATCCCAGCATTTCCATAGTACCTATTTCTATAACAAATTTTGATAAAATCTACGCAGTTTCTATCATTTATTCAGTATAATTCAGAATTTAATAAAGGAAGACAATGTGACAAGTGCTAAGAGAACTACTGGACATTTCCTTAACTGCACAAAAAAGACTACAGTCCCAAACCCTTTGGAAGTACTTACGTTATCAATTTAGCACAGTATTTTTTTTGTCAGTATAGCCATTCTTTATGTTACCATACCCGTCTGTAGTACAATGATTGTTTAGACAGAATCTTAATTGCAGATTCACTTGTGCACACATCATTTCAAGGAAGAAAACAAGAGTAACAGGGTATCCTAAGGGCAGCCAGTCCCACTACAGACAAAAAGATAGAGATTCACTGCTATTATTAGTACTGCTTTGTAGATGACAGCATTTCAAGACATGTAATTGCTAGAGCTTGAAACATTTAACAAGTGAGAGAAAGAGAGACGGGTAAAAATAACAACTCATCAATTCAACTTTTTTTTTTTCTCCCCCCCAGCAAATGCAATTTAGGGAAATACCTTTTTTTTTTTCTCCCCCTTTTTTCCCTCCAGTTTATGCAGGAGGGCAGCAGAATTACCTTGCCAGAGCTTTGCTCCTTGCAGCAGGAAGCCAGAGACTTAATCCCTGGATCACTTCTTCCAAGGGCCTGGAAGGGCCTTCCAGAGGGGGGACACACACAGACCACAGCTGGCGCCTGCCTGAGCCTTGCTGGGCAGCCAGGAGAAAAGCAGACAAATCTTAGAGACCGGTTCACAGGGAAAGGCTCCTGTTTCTGTCCCATCGCCCCGCCTGCGTTGGGGGGCATCCTGCTCGGTGCAGTGACTACCCTGACCCAGGTATTTTACCTTGGTAAGTCTTTGCACCAGTACTGAGAGGTTTCAAATGATGAAATGGTTGAGGCCTCCTGCAAGAAGTCGGCTTTACTTTCCCACTGCCTTCCTCATCACTACCCTGGGCCAAGACAAACCATAAGCAACTTCTTTCCAGATGTTTCCTCTAACTCACACAAGTCTAGAATTCAATTTCTCAGCTATCTCAACAGGGTGCCATGTAATCCAGTAGTCTTAAAAGTGCTAAGTTATTTAAAGCTTCAGGAATACAAAACTTCAAGTATTCTAGAGCTTTATAAATCAGAAGCTGCTGATGTGTTCTAATACTCTTAAAACATGCAGGGCAGGAAAAGAGAAACACTCTTTCCAAAGAGCAGATGTTCAATGATAAAGTATATGCATCTCAGGTGCGGGTCAAGTATAAAGCAAAATATTAGAAAGTAAGAGAAATAAAAACAGAGGAACTCTTCATTAAACAGTAACGTTAAATAACTCGTACACGGTTAGTGCAAGGTCTCAGGCTCTCATTCCACATACACCTCTATATTGACTCCATGCATTTCTTACCTCATTGGGCACGCTCTTAAATCCTGTCATCTCCAAGGGTTTAACAGTCAGTATATCTTTTTATGAAGGCCTAGAAAATATCTAGCTTTTCTCCCCAGTATCTTCCCAAACGTGGTTTAGTGCTGCTCGCGTGAAACCTGAGCACTGACTTCGAGGACACAACACAGAACTCAGATAAAGTATATTAATACATATAATATACTAAGCAATTTGATTTTAAATCCAGGTATACCTCTCCGACTACCTATGCTAAAACCAATCCTCCACTAAAATTTCATACAAAAACACACAATCAACTTTGATTTTTCAGGTAACATGAAACAACTCAGCTTAATGGCCCACATCAATGTGATATTCAATTCATTAATGCTTCAAGCTTAAAGTTTCTCTGTCTTTCAATGAGGTTCGTTCCAGTCCATGAGCTCTCCTTATTTCCTGTTTTGCTGATACAATGCTAGATGTATTAAATATTATTGCTGCCCAATTCTTACTTGTAAATGTCTGAAAAATCCTAAAATAGATTAATCTCCTGCAGCTGCATCTTAAGAGATTTCAAGTGCCAAAAACTGGAGATTTAGCACTAATTTCAGCTAAACATATAAAATTTGGGGGTTTCCTAATTGAATGAATTGAATATAAAAACATTATGCTCAACATTGTTTAACTAGTTTTTTTTTTTTTTTGCCTTTTTTTTTTCTCTCTCTTTTAAAAAGCCATGAAATTGTATTTGG
>VZSG01000003.1:4402132-4539195 GCA_013398315.1 Nothoprocta pentlandii
GATATCCAAGATGGTAGGAAACCTAGCAATTAAAAACATTATGCTCAACATTTTTTTACTAGTTTTTTTTTTTTTTTTTTTGTCTTTTTTTTTTCTCTCTTTTAAAAAGCCATGAAATTGTATTTGGGCGTTTCAAATGTATGCCCAAAGATCCTTAAAACCAGAAAAACAGGAGACTAACTCTACTACACTGACTTGGCTTAAACAGGGTTTATTTTGTTAAATATGCTGGTAAATATGAAATTAGATATCCAAGATGGTAGGAAACCTAGCAATTAAAACATCTGTAGAGCATTAGGACACTTCTGCCCCCAGCCAACAGGTGAACGAGACCTTCTGGGCCACTGCATCCCTTGTTTAGATCTAAGTCATTAGGAATCCCATTTGTGCGATGGGTAAATTCACCCGCTGGCTGCTGAGCATTCCCATGCCGTGCATGAAGATTCATGACATAGTAACTGCAAAGAGAGAGGAAAAGAGCAAACCAAGGGGCAGAAACCAAACCGCACGTACCACCAGTCACACAACTACACCTCAGACAACTGTTAAATGCCAGGCTGGCAGAGCAGAAGTGGCTTCTTCACTGCGTTGAGCACTACACTTGCAAACCGGCTGCTGGTGCAAGTCAGGGCTCTCCTCCTTCAATGCAGTCTCTCCCAATGGCTGTTCACTCTGAACAAGCAGACTAGAGCCACGAGAACAAGATTAATGGGAACTTTCCTTAATCTATTTTACAACACAAGGTGGAGTAGTAAATTACCACCACAGAATTCGATTACTGAGTGATAAAAGGCAAATAATAATCTCCACATTCATCAATGTCATCAGCATTAATCATGTAGTAAAATACATTAAAAGGCTTAATTAAATACTAAAGAGAACTCTTAAGACAGAGGATCAAAAGCTTAATGTTTCTAAAGATATTAGATGTTGTTCACTTAAGCTTGATTCTTATTTAAAAATAAATGCAACTGTCCTGCTCTATGCACACGGCAAAACATATTGTCCTTTCACTTGTAATCAGTAACCAGATTTACTTGGATTCATGATGGTAATTCAGGGTTATATGCACTGAATCCAAGCTTGCATTTATTGAACTTCCTCCTTCAGGACCCTGCACCAAAGGCTTACTTCTCAAGGCGAGTGGAAATGCCTCCCCATCCGTTCAAGTTTAGATGCTGATACACAAGCTCCATTACTTGAACAGCTTATATTTATTTCTCCTTCCCAAGATGACAAGAGACTCCAGAAATTTAAGTTAATAGCATTTTTAAATATCAGAATGACACTTGCAATAACTAAAACTGCAGGATTAGAAACAACTACCGTGTGTTCAGTATTTGAATTTTGATTCAAATCTTTTTCTTTCTTAATGTACCTTGTTCTAAATATGAAAATAAGAACCAACTATTCTGCCATTCATCTTTACTTATTGTCAATTGTACATTACAATGAGGATGTTTCATCTTTTAATATTGTCACATAACTGCACTATTTTTAGGGAGCCACTGTGTTTTGGAAGCAAGTCACACACATGCCAATCTCATAGCAGACATAATAAGAGTCTTAATTGCCCCTCACTGTGTCCAGTCACTTATACTAATGTTGAGGCTCCAGAACCAGAGTGGGAGCAATTGGACAAGTTACAAAAGAAAAATCACTCAACGAGAAATGCTCCAAATGACTTCACAGAAAAAGAAAAATCAATCTATTTAAGGACAGGGTAATTCTTGTTCATCTTTTACAATATTACTGCCTTTGGGAGTGATGGCTTCTCTCTTTCCTTTCTGTTATACGCTATCTATAATTACCAGCTAAAAAAAATCAGTATAAGCCTGAGACCGTGAATGCCTCTATATCAGCTTTTAAAGACACGATGGGCTTACTGACAGTCTGTAAAACACCAATTCTGCTTCCTTTTGATCAGTCCTAAGTGACCCAAAAGTCAGTACGCTAGGGACTAAAGACTAGTAACATGGGTACTTCCTACAAATGTTATTAATTTAAAATGATTAAGTCACAGCTACTATGAGGGGTTATACCATCTACAAGGGTTGGCTATCACAGCTGAAGAGGAGTCACGTTCTCTTCCTTGTTCTTTTTAAGTTACCATAAGCCTACAAAATCATTTTAAAAATACTTTTTCTTTTCATGCAAAACTGCAAATAGCCTGAAGGGCTTTGTTTTCCCACAGTTATGTTGAGGTTTCTTCAGGTTTGGGCTTACAATTACCTCAAGTACAATTAAATGGCTAAAACCCATTTTCTGCCTATTTTCCTTTCCCCTCTCACAAGCTTTATGATTTCATGCACCTGTAGAGATTGTACATTTCTCAGCATAGTCTTACAGGCATCTTTGCATCTCTGAAGCAAAGAAAACTTACCAAGCTTTGTGCCATCACACAACGTCCTCTGAACAGCCTGCTACAAAACAGAAGAATTTGACAACAAATCCACTTTGTCTTTACTGTCTTTGCCACTGGTATGTTTAATTCTCTTAAAAATCAGCCCATCTGTCACAGGGAACTTTCCATGAACTGTTAAGTAGCTTCCTTGGGGCATCTCCAGGTTTGCTGATGTGGTGCCTCATTCAAGTTTAGCTACCACAACATAGTGAAAGATCTAGTAACTGTGGTCTTATGTTAGACCTTTCTGTCTGTCTCTCTCCTTCTTTTTCCTATTCCCTATCAACTGGAAACTAACTGGCTTTGGGCAGTCTGTGCTTTTCCATCTCATGAGGGGTTTCTCATACACAGCAAACACTAAACCTCAGCAATGCTCTCATATGGTAGATAATCATTACGACTTGGAAACATTCTCAAGTGCTTTGTTTCCACCTCCTCTGTGCTCTACAAGCTCCTCTGCAATGTGTGTGAGGGGACTGCAGAGCGCAGTATTCCGTCTTCAACACCAACTTGGACAGTTCCAGTCATGAGAAAAAACGCCTGAAATAACTCTGCCCATCCGTTCTGATGTTTGGGTTTGAATGGTTTTACAGCAAATGCAAGCAGAAAGGACTTACTTCCAATGTTAAAGCTAGCATTTGTTTCCCAATAACTGAACAGAAGCTTCTTTTAAACTTTTATCAGTTATTAAATTATTATTAGAAACAATCAAATTACTGACAATTCAAAATCTTTTAAAATAGCTTTAACCTTTCCTAACCTTTCTTTTCCAATAACTAGCATCATAACTTTGTGATTTTGGACAGCTTTATTTTCCTTCATAGTGGAAAGCAGGAGGGGAGCAGATTTTCAGCACTGAAGTCAGTCAGTCTCCGAAGATCAATCAGCTGAACAAGTTCCTTCAATTTTTTCAATGCATCACCACATTAAGCTGTATTACAACCAACATATTTATGGGTAAATTTCCTCCCAGAGCTGGTATTTAACTAGAAAAAAAGGGCTCAGAAGTGTAATTCCTAGTGTCCTTGGCAGCTTAAGCTTCATGCTTTCACTATTTGGAAAAAATAACTGCATGCTAATTAAAATTTCACCTTGGGGGTGAGGGAGGAAGAGAAGTGAGATTTACACAACTGAATATAAAACAGAATAATAACAAGTTCCCCATGTTGGGGAGTTTTCAGAAACTACTCAGTTATCAGGAAAGCTCTTTATACATATACTAGATGTAACAACTCACCTTTAACGGCAGCAGAGAGAATGCAAAAAACTCCTTTATTTAAAAAAATAAGGAAAATAAATACTTAACAATATGAACAATTCAGCATTTATTTATACTTATAGTATATTTATAAGTATATTTATATTTATAACAAACATGTTCACTTAAGAACAAACGTGTTCTTAAGTATAAATAGTCTTTATGGTCTGAATTTTTTTCTGTATTGAGCAAACACTGAGGCATAAACATGCTCAGAAATTCTTTCATTTCTAGTAAAGCTCGAAGCTGGTAGCAGAAATGCTTTGAGAAAGAGTGGGGCAGCGAGAGCAGAGGACTGAAATGAAAGTCACAGAGTACCTTGTAGCAGTTCATGCCCTTTCTTCATTGCAAAATATGGTTTCCTACAATTTCAAGCAATGCATACCTTTTCAAATGCCATTTTTATCTGCCAAGTATACCTCCTACACCTGCATGCATACACATTTTCACTTACAGTCTTCAAAATGATACAGTTCAAAAGAACTGCAGAAATGAAAAAGTCCCAGTTACATATAAAAAAGTTACAGCAGACATATAATTCTCTTTTATACATATATATATGTATATGCATGTATCTGTCCTTTTACTGCAGGCTTTGTTACATGCATAGTTAAGTTTCTGTGTAATAAACCAATAAAAAGGAATCATAAAAGGGAACACCAATACATTCTTATTTTTAAAATGCCTTTAAAGTTTATGTAACTAGAAAGAGAGCAAAGCCACTAGATTAACCAGAAAAACCCAAGAATATACATGTTTATTTCCAATTCCACAGCACTGACCACAGATGTACTACTGTAGAGAAATTTAAACATAAATATAATTCAACAGAATCTTATAAATCATGATCAAAATTAAATTAATCTCAGTAAAGTGTCACAAGATGATAACTGTCTCATGATATACTTTTTTGACCTAAGCCAACATTACACACAAACATGCACAGCATATTGTATAGTTTTTGGCATATATAGCTGTAACCAATTTTTCAGCTGGCCCTTGGACACAAAAATAGATCAAAAGTTCTATGAATTTTTTCAACCACTTTTCTTACCCCAAAAATGTGCTTTCCTGTGAAATCTAGACAGAAGATTCTAGACTATGCTTTGCATACCCCATAATGCAAATTTGACAGAGGTCATTTTGACTTTGAAAGTTAATAGTGAAATTTACTCAGCTTCTGCTGCAAATTATTAGCAAGTAAATAAATATTTATTTATACTTCTTTCAGGATGCTAGTCTATACATAAAACATTTCTTTTAGTGATTGCTGACAGTACATAAGAAGCCTCTTCTAACAAAGATAATTGCAGGATAGTCTTCCTTTAAAATTTATATCCACACTAGCAAAGAACAATTCTCAGGAAAAAAAAAATCTCAACTTAAATAGGAAATGCATCAAAATAATTATGATAAATGATGTCCTAGTCCTCAAAGGAGGATACATTTTTTTTTTTTTTTTGTAAATGCAGTACTATCAGGCATACTTTTAAACTATATTTACTACACACACTGCACTTGAAGCTCTAACCTTGTAACGTAAAACACAATAAATCACTTCTCATAAAAAACACAGCAGAATTTTTATTAGAAAAACAGAGGTAATAAGTAGAGTGGCTTCTGATTTTGGCAGTGACACAGTATCAACAACAGTATCATCCAGGGACATTACTTCAAAAAACCCTTTTTTCAAAAAGCTTATAAACTGAGATAAGTCTGAAAATAGAGGCACTCGTTCAAGAGAAAAATCCTGTTTTTCAGAGGGCAATGCTAGGTGTGCAAGCATCTACCTCTGTTCCTTAAAACACCAACCTTCATGTACAGAACGTTACACTGGATCTGACTGCTGCATTATAAGGCAGAAATGTAAATACTGCAGAGGGGTCGGGGTGAGGGACGCCAACACTTACACTGACTGCAAGAGAGGCACTGAAGAGACGTGGCCAGGCACAGCCGTGAGCTTCAGGGCAGACTCTGCCATGCAAAGAAACAAAAAGAAATTTAAATTATTGAAAAGTAACTGGGTTCTTCAGGTTCTTTACTTCATTAAGTAAAATTTGGAGTTAACTTACATTTTAAAACTGTAAAATAACAAAAACTAGTATCATGATAATGTAGTATGTATCTACTTAAAATGATGGGAAAAAAAATCAATCGCTGATTAAAATTACAGCTTTTCAACATGCTATTTCTTAATCTTAAGATTGTTCTTTATAACAAATTTCTCAACCCTCACTAAGCTGATTCAGCAGTTAAATAACTTTCTGTTGAAAGTGTGTTCCCTGCTTTGTATTACAATCTGTCCAGCTTCAACTAATTTCTACAGAATATACATTATATTTCTGGTTACTGTAATAAAGAGGACTGGGTGGATACTCAGAATCATCATAGTTACTTTTACCTATGTATTGTAAACATAGTCCTTATATTTCCCACACATTAGCCACAGCATTCCTGCAACACAGTCAGTAGGATTACTAATACATCACTCTTACTACCACTTATTTTATCCTACTGAAAATTCAATAATTTTGCTTTTACACTGTTTGAAAAACTAGGGCAGGAATCAGAGAACACTTCAGAGAACCTGAAGACTTCTCAGAGAAGGTTTGTCTAGCAGTTTATACTACTCCAAAGCTTTACATCCATAATGAGACAGCCAGAAAGTTTCAAAAAAAAAAAAAAAAGCAGTTAATGCCAGTTTTCCATATCCTGCACAACTGCCCGGCCAAGACAGCTGTGTGCGTGGCTGCACCACAGCTCACTCGGGTCATGTGCAGTTCTTCTCTCCCTCCTCTTATCTGAACAGTCTTTCCCAACAAGAACACTTTCCCATCGAGTTTTCTTTCAATTTGAGAAGAGCAAACCCAGAAGCTTAAGTTCAAACTAGAGAAAAATAAAATCATTTGGGTCTAGAGAAGTTAGAAGTACACGGAAGAATATGCTCCTACACGGAGAAAAAAAAAATAAAGAAAGAAAAAAAGAGAACAGATGGTTCTGCAGGATGTTGGAGAGAAGGGTTCACTCTGAGGATAGCTCTGCAAATTGGTCAGAAGGGCAGAGGCTTCTCAGTCCTTTGAGGTTTTCAGCCTTTGTGCAGGTGGGTCTTGAAGCAGCAGAACCCAAACTCAGATCCTCACATGAGGATTTATACCTTCTCTTTCAAAGCACGTCCTTCCTCCAATTCCTGCTAAAACTTCTCTTGAAAACAATTATTTTTGCAAACCAATGATAGCAGAGATAACAGGATAGAAATCATTTCTGCTGTAGTTTGTGCCTAAACATAACATTGTAAAACTGAGCAGAATGATACCCTAGAGAAAAAAAAATACCAGGAATTGACAAAAGGTCTGGAGTTCATCTGCTGAGAAATGTATTTACTATTCATTTACTTGTCTCTGAAGGGAGAATTTACACACTGAGTTAAGCCATATCAGAGATACAGTCTGTGAATTATAATATACACTACTGTAAGAGTCATTCTCAATTTTAAGAAGATTACATTAACATAAGCAACCCGCCCAGGGTCCTGCATCGCACACAGCAGGGCAGCTCCCTGCGAGGCGCTTCCCTTCATACCCCTCCTAATTAGGTCTGTGCATCTGAAGCCCAGCAACAACCAGCAGAAGCAATAAAAACTATCCAGGAGGCTGTGACGTGTCTCAGGTCACACCGTGCTGCAGGCAGCATCTTGTCAAACTTGGCTTATTTCCTATGTGGCCACGATCAAAAGGATAAATGTGATCTCGTGCTCTCACCCACATATTCCTGCAATGACCTGTAGATCAGTATCAGAGTAATATTTTGAAATTAACCTTTTTTTTTCTTTAATCCACCACCAACCACCGCACAGGTTCACTCAAACCAACCCACAAAGCTGGTCCTTTCTCTCCCGTCTCCTTCTCTCCCGCCTCACTTGTTAAGGGCCATTCCCTTCTCCCTCTGGATCTCCCCACCATCCTCGGGCCACCGCTACTGCTGGACACGAGCAACGAGCACACTGCTCTAGCCAAACCTGCAGCTCCTGCCTGCTCCCTTGTCCTCACCAGGTCCAGCCACAGCACCACCCAACCACAGACCATCCAGCTACATGATTTCCTTGTACACAGTGAAAAGGACAGTAGTTTCTCCTTAAAAAAAGACGTCACAGGTTTAAAACAGCCTCCTGTCCTTACCTGCAAGGAGGATTTTACTAACAGCACTGACACACTGGCCTTCTGGGCAGCGCGTATTTTCCCTTGTTTTATTTCAGCGCCAGTAGAGCTTTGATCTTACCCGCCCGTTTGCTGCCTTCCCAGTTTAAATCATCAGCTGTTATTAGGCTTCGCCCACCACAAAAAAAATTATTTTAAAATAGCTGAGATAACTACATCTTCCCAGAACATTTACCAGACCTACATATCAAGCAGCTTTAGGCAAGTCTACCACATACCCCAGCTCTTCTACCTGGCAATATCCCTTTCACGGGCAAATACACATTTTTCCTTTACCAAGACAATGTGTTTTTCTGACAATCTAGCCTCATGTCAGTATTAGCTTGCAGAAATCTAAGTCAATAGACTGTACAGTTTATTGAGAAATTAAGTTAGGGTTAGCTATAATTGCAATAATTGCAAAAATCACTGTACTAACAGCTGCATTACATAATATGTAACTTATGTCAGTTAGATAACATATAAGTATATAACTTACATAACATATATTGATACATATATTGTATATACACACTATATATATATATAAAATATATATTATACCTCCAGTCAAAAGCTCAACCCCCTCATTTGATTTCCCCTCCCTTCATTTGCTTCCAGAAGCTCCTTAATTCACTTCAGCAGAGTTTCAACAGCAGAGGGAGGGTGTTTTAACCAGGAAAGGGCAAGTCCAACAGATACGTGGCTCAGGACTATCCAAGAATTTCTGTTCCAGGTCTTGGGAACAGTGTGGTAAGAATCTCTCTGCTATTTTATATACATAAGTACATATCAACAGGCAAAAACATAACACACACACACTTAGAAACTAAAATGGTAGCTCCATAAAAATATCGTTTCAGAATTATCTATCAAGATAAAATATTACAAAGATATCTCCTTTAAAATTCAGAATTAGCAAGTACATCATACATCATGTAATACTCCTAATCATCTCTCAGCAGTGAATCTTCTTTCAGCCAAATGTCATGGCTTGTTTTCAGGAAAAAAAAATATAAAGATATCAGAGTGTCCTCTCACATTGTTTTGTGCCAATTAAACTCCATCAATAGCTCATGCATTAGCAAACACACATCTTCAATGACGAAAAACATGTTCTGAATAAAAAGAGGCTAAAATAGATCCACAAACTAATCAGTGGACTATGAGGATTTACACACTAAGCGAACCTGGCCTGCTTTCCACTAAAACCAAATTCCTCTGTACAGATTGAACTAGAGGGTGAAGCTAAAAAACTGCAAACGGGAAGACAAGAGAGCAGAGGCTCCAAGAAAAACGCCAGCGCTTCCCAGGGCTGCCAGGGAAACTGCCTTTTGGAACAAGAGCAGGCAGCTCCAGAGCATCAGTCAGTCACTAAGTACAACGTGGCAACGGGAGAAAGATTAGAAAAGGTTAAGGGAGACTCAGACCATTCACCTTACACATTTAATGTGTGTTTTTTAGAACACTGCTGAACTAATATCCAAGTTACATTAAAACTAGAACTAGGATATAGCTAATCTTTAATTTTGCGCAGTTCCCCTCTTACCTCTAATCATTATTTCTGTCAAAATTAAGCACTATGCTTAGCTCTTCGAATTAAATAATTTATGCACAAGCTGCTGGCTAGATAAATAAAGTATTAATTAATATTATGACTCCAAAGAGACTATCATACAACTCTCCTGCAAAAAAAAAAACTACTGATAATCTTATTGGTTAGCATGGTTTCCCTTGTTTTTCTTAATTAAAAATGCCAATACTTCCCCCAATCTCCCGTGAATTCTTGGTATCATTTAATTATTCTTTTTTATATATGATCTTTCTAGCTGGGGAGTTTTTCCATCTCCATCTCTCGTATTTTAACTCGGAATTTACCCATAATACCAGTCCCTGAGTTATTCCACTACAAAAATAACAGCAATAAAGATGGTACATGCTAATCTGTAATTAAATAACAATTATTGGGTCAGACTGGGTTGCGTGGGTGCCAGGTTAATTCCCTAAAAAGTTACTGTTGGAAGGGTCAGCTCTGGGAGACACCACCCAGAGAGCTAAGGCACATTAAGGAATCCACCAAGCTCCTCGGGGGCCAGTGCCTGCCTCAGAGGCGGAAAGCTTGGAAACACTCTCCTAAGGAACAGCACAGGCCTGAACACCACGGAAAGCTTGGAAACGCTCTCCTAAGGAACAGCACAGGCCTGAACACCACGGAAAGCTTGGAAACGCTCTCAGCACAGGTCTGAACACCGCAGCTCCAGGCATGAGGCACACGGCAAGAGGAGAGCTCCCACTGTCCAGCACACGGGTTAGCAGGTGCTGGCAGACCAGGAAATCATCTGGGGCTCTACTGGAGCTCCAGCTTAGGGCACATGGGGACAACGGGCTGATCAGACCTGGCAGCAGGGGCTGCGACGTGCCTTCATAGTTATCTCCTTGGCCTTACTGAAGATCCCTTTCCTTAAGTACATCCATTTATTGTAAAAATAAACATATATATATTGACACACACACACAAAATGAAGTACTACAGGGAGATATGCTTCTGTTAGTCTTTTAATGGCTTTTCTATTCCTTTCTCAAACAAAAGAAAAACAAGGAAAAAAAAAGATAATTTCTTCAACAAGAGTTTTGTTTGGGCATCTTCCTTCAAGAAAGAAAAAGGGGGAAACACTTTATATTAAGGACAAAATTACATCCTCACTGTTTTTGATCATGCACCTTTCTCCCAATGATAGTTGGTGGGAACTGAGTACACCTGGACAGGTGACAGTGCTTGAGCAAGGGGCCAGCAGCGAAGGGGAGGGCAGCGGCTGACGCTCCATGAAGGTTGTCCGGGAACAGGCGGCCAAAGGCACTGCCGGGACGCGGGACAACCGCAGCTCTTGCTGCCACGAGAAGAGCAGCGTGTCTACGCTGAACCATTAATCCGCTCACACTGTCGGCGACCAAAAAGCATTAGGAAATTATCACTTTTGAGTACAAAAAATCCTTTTCCCACAAAACTCAAAACTGCCCTAAATTGTTCATCTCTCCCGCTATGTTACTTGCGCACGTAACAGCAATGATTTATAGTTCAGCTGTGGGAGACAACTCTATCTTTACGTAAACTCTCTAGGACACTTTATTCATAGAAGTGAAGAGTGATTTAGCTGCGTGAGTTCCATTAACGCTAATGAGTGTCACATGGCTAAACCCCTGTGTGCGGTCTGAAATGCTATCACCCCTCTGAGAACTTACAATAATGTCTGAACTGACTTCCTTTCTGTGCGACCGTGTGAAGAAAGAGCAGAAAAGCACTTCAGTGCCAATCCACCGTGACACTTGGGACAGCTTGTACAAAACACTACGGAAATAATTTCCCACGTTTCTAAGCATTTCTCTCTTTCCAAATGTTTAGTTCCTTCCTCCAAAATATTTTGCTTTGTGATCGTGGATTTGTAACATAAAAATTAGCATCAGCATTTATGATAAACTTCCTCCACCAATTTGGAGGGAGGAAGGGTGGAGCACAACCAGCGCATCCAACATCTATCAGAGTACCCAGAAGTCATGTCAGCCCTTGCAGATATTTGGAGCAATTTAACAGGGACTGAGGGTTCACAGGCTGCATGTGTGGCTGTCTGACACCCTCCTAGGAAAATGGAGAGGGTTTTTAGAACCTGTCTTCTCCATCACGTCAACGCAGCTAAGTTTATCATTTCAGTTTTCTAGCTTTCCTCTAGACTGATATTACGCTGGCATCGCAACAAAATGTGTGTGTCACACCTCTTATAGTCCTGTGATGACTGAAATAAATCACAGATTATGATTACTATAATAATGTTTTGGTTCTCCCAGATATAGCTGAGTCTATAATAACATCGTATAATGGATTCCAATATGACCTACTGTCAGCTCAAAATAGGCACCAGTAAGTGCATCCACGTAATGCACATAAAAGCCTCTGGCCATCAGAATATTTGACTGAAAGATTTCTGTGATTCATTTTCAAAGACTTTTTTGTTGAAATGAAAAAAAAAACTGATCTTTGCAAGTAATCTCAGCCTGTAAACAGCAACTTCCTGAGCACCTGCCATCAGGAAAAGCATTTCTTCATCAAGAAACAAGAAACCAATTACTCACCTTTGCAAGCACGTGATTTTGTGAAGGTTGTGTTGGCATCACAAAGACGAACGATAACAGCTCTAGTTGGAAGGGGTCTCTGGAGATCTCTAGCCCAACCTTCTACCCCAGGCAGGCTCCATGCTGCTTTTTGCTTCGTCCAGGCAGGTACTGAAACCCTCTGAGCACAGAGGGTCCATAACTTC
Source organism: Nothoprocta pentlandii (assembly GCA_013398315.1). NCBI lineage: Eukaryota > Metazoa > Chordata > Aves > Tinamiformes > Tinamidae > Nothoprocta > Nothoprocta pentlandii. The sequence continues at coordinate 4,414,298 of VZSG01000003.1, forward strand.
TCTCGAGAAACCTGCTCCAGAGCCTCATTATCCTGTTGCATAAATGCCAGTGCTGAATATCAGGCTGCACATTCCATTTTCATCACTCAAAACGAATAATCAGCAAGTCATGAAGTATTACCAAAAAAGGTACCAGGAAGCTCTGAGCTGGACCCCTTCAGGACCATCTTGCTATCATTTTTTTCCTCATAATGCTGTACCAAAATGTAGAGTGTAGCTGGGTATAGCTGAAATGGGGAAAACATTAAGTAATGAACTACTGAAAAATTGTCATATATCTTTAGGATTTTTTTTAAGCACTCTGATATTTATTCTGATGGGGAAGTATATAATTACATTTTAAATGTAAGCTGTGACAATTATTTTGTTTTTGTTGCTTAGCAAATGAAAGTAAATACTATTGTTCTGTATCTCAAGCATATCTGAATAAGACAGACTTTAATAATTCACAGCTTGAAAAATTACAATTTCACTTATGCAAACAAAAATTACATGGTAGAACCTCTACAAGTAGCTTAGTACGGAGCTAATTTAGAAAAAAAATCCAGGTGGTAGAAGAAATCAGCAGATAATCTTCATCGTCACAACCAAGCTGAAATAGGAACAACGTTGTGTGGATGTGGCAACAACCTGACAGTTACTCTGATAGAGTCCCTGGTGAAACATCTGTCCAATTTTTCAAGTTGAGAGACCTTCAGCGGGGTAGTTAGAAGACCCTCTAGTGCTTCAAGCCCCAAATGCTTGAGGAAGAAACCAAGATGAAGCCATTTCTCCAGCTTGGCGTGCAGCATGGACACACCAGGACATGGAACAGAGCTGGGCCTTGCCCGCTGCGGGAAGCTGCATGGCCCAACAACAGCCGGATCCGTTCCCGGAGTTCAGTGCTTGGAATGGGCTGGGACGGTGCCCGCTGAGGGCCCAGGGTCTTGGAGCAACACCCAGCTGCTCAGTACATCAGCGGGTGCATCTACAGACATACATACATCTATATGCCTGTATAAATATATATATATTTTTCAACTCTTGTTATTTACACCTTTTGTCCCGAGTTGTCCGAGTGTAACTGAAAGCACACACTGCAAAACCATTTCCATGTCTCAACTGGATAAATGAACTGATAGATACTAATTAATATCCTCCATGGCACAACTGAATTTGATTTCAATCAGCTAAAAGACTCGGTAGAGCAGATCACCAATCACCATTAGCTCAAGTCTTTTCTTCTAATACAATAAGCAACCTCTAAATTGAGAAAAATTACAGTGGAAATCAAATGTGATAACTGAATTCATTAAGTAATCTTCTTCAGTGCACAAATATTTTAATGGGTTCAAAGACAGAATATATTGAAGCATATTTAATTTTATTTCCATATTTGCCTTCCTTCACAACAGACAACTGAGAAGGCCACAAAACCTGAAAACTGCTGTGCTTTATCTGCTGACTGCCTGGTTAGAGGTAAAAAAAACCTTTTAGTGCTAGCACCAGATTAAGTGCACTGTTCTAAAGAGTCAAGTGGTTGCCTGTTTGCACTTTTGTCCATGAGCAATGCAGAAGAACTAAATGATTAATCTACGGTCCAAAGATGCTCAGAAAGGGAACATAACCAAAGCTCCTCTTAAAAAATAATAGAAAAGACAGAGAGACTTGCATGAGAAAGAAAAGATTTATGTAAATCTTATTATTCTGTGCTCTATAACTTAGGAGCAGCTATCCCAGAACAGAACCGTCTTGGACCAAGTTTTAAACCTTCCTGATTTTCACAATTTGATTTATGGATCTAACCTGGGATCCAAACTACTCTCATTTCAGGTGCTTTTTAATATGCCCCGAACTGAAATTTAAGGGCCTTCCATGAAAAGCCTGCAAACAGACAATGGCTGATGCTATTTCTGGAAAGCTGACTCAACATCCATGCAGACCAGGCATTTAACAGCAGCTGAAGGTTATCTTGGTACAGAAATCCATGGAGTCATTAGAAAACAATGTAAAATTGATTTCCAAGCAGTTGAGAGTAAATTTGATAAGGACATGAAATACAGGAAGAACTCAAATCCCTCTCTATATTGCAGTACTACTGAATGGTTTCTAACTCAAAATCTATCAAAAAAATATATTTTTGTTATCATTTCTGTTGTTTTGGGTGGGGGATTAGTAGCTTTACATGAAATAGCCAATTAACATAGTTTAGCATTATTAGAAGTCACCCACCAGATGGCACTGCAGGGTTTTACAATTACTGAGACTCCAAGAACGCTGACGAGATTAAGAACTACTATAAAACAAAAGGAACCAACTCCCAGGTCCCCACCAGGGTCGTTTTATTTATCTATGAGTTTGGCTTGGCCCCCATCTCCATCCACCAAGCAGCCTACTTCAGTATGATGAGCTTTTGAGCCGCAGTGGAAACCTCTCAAGATGAAATGACCCAACAGGATAAATCCTGCATATTCCGAAGTCTACAGCACATCAAGACTGACTGATTTTACCCATCTCTTAAGTGTTCCTCAGTGCCATCCTCAAAGGCTGCAAAGTGCCACTATCACATTCAGGTGGGACTCGGAAAAAAAATAGTCTCTCTGTGCCATTTACAACAGCTACTTGCCAGCATTTAATTCTACATTCAAGCGTCTTAGCTAAAAATAGTAATAATTCGATATCCCCTTGTTAAGGGAGTAAATCTTGGAAATAACACGTACAGTCTGCAGTGTTTAGGCTGCCTAATTTTGTCCTTCAGAGCAAGCAAATCCCTTTTAAGGTTTTGTAGAAAACTCACTCCATTTACATTATTTCCTAGTTCAAAAGTTCTAAGTCTACAGCTGGGTCCTTCACTTCTTTTTTTTTGATCTGCACACCCCAATTAGTACCCCCAGAACAGGGTGTCCTCTGTGAACCTAGGCCCAAAGTGAACAGGGCCCACGTGCCAAGGATTCTTTCCAATTGAACATTCTCTTCCCAATCAAAGAACATTTACAGCCCATTGATTGGTGCTTAACTGTCTGATAGTCAGCTTTTAACAACTCAGACATCTCCAGGGGCAGCATGCAGAAGTTCTACTCCAACTCCAGTATAACATGTTCTACAGGTAAAAGGTATCCAAAGACATTCCAATTCCTCAGATTTAGATAAATCTGAGGAATATCCCATTCCTCAGATTTAGATTAAAAATTAGAAGCAGGCTGTAGACATTTGTTCCCAAATTCACCCTCCTCTTCGTCTGTGACTGTGCACCAGCTGCAGTGCTAATAAAGCCGAGCACATCTGGAGCAGCCCTGTTTAAGCTCGTGTTTGTAAGCTCTCCTGCAGAAGGCAGCCTCAGAGATCACCCCTGGCTGCTGTGCCTGCAGTCACCGTCACACTCCTCATCCTTCCCAGCGAGCCTGACGTCTGATATTCAGCTCCCCAAATCCAATTGGATAATACTCACTACTACTTCCCATCCAATTTTCTGGCAGCAGGTAAGAGATTATTTTGGCAGCTGCAAAAGTCACAGGTGTTGCAGTAATGCACAGATACCTTCCCGTAACACCTGCAGCAAGTTCCCCCTCGGTTACCTTTCCCACAGAGCCTCCTTGCCTCTTCCAGTGACACTGGGAGCTCGTGCTGTGACTGTCACCAGCAGCCGCCTTCCAACCACTGCTTCCCAGCGACACCCAACTCTTCCCTCCAACTTCAGCCCGCCTGAATTGCAACAACCTGGCCCAGCATGAGCACAAACTACAGGCCTGACCGCAGCCAGCTTTTTGTTTTGTGCGTTTCCCCCCCATTTTGCTTTGTTTGGCATTTTTCTAAACGAGGGTGTTTGGAGCAACGAGCAGCCCGTGGCAGCTGGCTGCCAACACGGGCCTGCCATGAGTTATAGCGCACACACCATATAGAGACAGGCGTGCACACACATCCAGATGAATGTGCGAAAAATTGAAATGGCAAAGGCTGTTACAAAGGAAAAAACGTGTGAAAAATCGAAACGACAAAGGCTGTGTTAACAGCTTGTCTCACAGCGAAGCTGCAATAGCTTCTAGCAGTTGCGGAGTTAGGAGGAGGTAAGAGGATGAATGGAGTGGCTGTCAAGATACCCACACTTGTCCCTGGTCTTTCAGGTAGTTTATCTGCCTGTGAAGATTGTCAGCATAGTAAAATATTTGCAAATAGCCAGATAAAGGTTTGGATAGGTTAACAGATTCCCAAGAGATCACTGGCAGCAACAACTGCAACTATTGTTAAAAACAAACATAGCACAAAACACCCAGGAAAATGAGATCAGCTTCAGAATTCTGGAAAAAAAAAAAAGCGGGGGAAAATATTTTGAACAGAGCTGCCTAAAAGGGACAACAATAAATGCTGTGTGAAAAGCACAGCTTTTTAGAAGTGAAAGGAGACCAAGGCTCCATGTCAGCCTGTTCCTAGCAGACTGTCCCACATCACCCATGGGCACAAACAGCCTCTCTCCCTGGAGCACAGGGCTGACAAGAACCAAGTGCTGCCTGCAGAGGATGATTCGCTCTGTGGTGTCCCCAAGTGGTAGCGCAGGATGGGGGACCCCCTCAACTCATAACTCATGAAAATGGTCGAAGTGTTAGGGGCCTCCTAAGGGCTTGGGGGGGGTTAAATTATGCCTGGTTTTTGGACACACAAGTGACACCCAGCTCCCAAAGCTGCACAGAGGTTCATAGGTGCACAGCACGCTCATGAAGCAAAATTACAAAATCCACTCTGTTGTGCAGACTGATGGCTGCCTGAGAAGAATAACCTGGAAAACGCTCCCAATATGCTCCTGTTTCTTGCCTCCCAGCCTCCGTCAGTGATCCATCCCAGAGACGGGAGCTTTAGCCCAAGCCTCAAGTCGCATCACTTTGTTCAGGTCCTCCAGGACTAGGCTCATTCCTGGTTTCTGGTCGGGGCTTTCACACATAAGCCTGTTCAGCTGAAGCTTGAAGCTTTTCCAAAGCCCTCTCTGAACAATACCTAACTACGTGTTGAGAGCAGAGACGCAGCACCTCGTGCTCCACGGTACCAAATGAAGGGTTTTCATTGTGCCTGAGGAAAACGAACCTGCTTAATCCCACCCTTGTGGCCTTTCCTGCAGTAAAGGAAACTCTTCCAGCTCAGAGGCACAAGGGATAAGAGAAATAGATGGCCTTGTAATAACATGTCCAGTATTATACAGTACATTTTAGTCAATTAAGGCCAATGAAAACCTCTTATGATATAGTAGTATCATAAGTATTCTCTTCCCAGGCCCTTTTATCATTTTGTGCATCATAGCTTTAAATTAACTGCGTAGAACTGCACAAAGCAGAGCTGTGGGTGAGAGCTGGAAGTTAACCCAAAACGTGCTTTGTAATCCAGACATTTCTGAATTACACCAGATTAACCTATGGATAGACTAAAAATGACTGATACCTGAGAAATCCCTTTAAAATCCTGTATAGCTCTTGGTGAGGCCACACCACAACTGATCTACAATGCAAGGAGCCTCCCAATTTAGATGCTCTATTTTTTCTAAGCAAAGGGTTTTCCTAACTTGCTAATTCCCTACTTGGCATATGCTGAAAGTATGTTTTCAATAAACAGTTCTTAAATAATTTATTTGGCTGGGAAACATTCCAGGATCAAAGCCTAAGCTGGAGAGAGTGGAGAAGGGAAGAAGGAAAACCAAAGCAAACAGCCAAAAAAGTCCCCAACACTATACCCACACCCCAACAAAATAAACCCCTTAAAATTTGCTGTTTTCAAGCTTTCCTCACATATGCATGGGGAAAAAAAATGATAAAGTCATATGTATGAGAGGCAAAATTATTAGGCAAAAACTACCAGCAGCATTTGTGTCTTAAAAAGATTAATATTTGCCTTGAATGGCAACAATGAACTAAAAAAGTGTCAGCTCAAAAAGTAAAAAGCCTTCAGTTTTTCATTAGGAACTACCACAAAATTTGAATGCTTCTATGTTTCTAATAGATACCTTCCTGTTTAGGACAGGAAAACATGTATAACCACACTGTAATCTCAAATAGAGTCCACTTACACCCTATGGACTATTTATAGCAGGCCCTGTTTACCACTCCCCTCTAAAAGCTTGAAGAACCAACCCTCTCTGTGCAAGCATCATGGACAGATTGCTCAAAATCTTACAAAAACAAAGTAAAAATCTGACGATATCATTCCCTGAAGCATGGTGACCATCTCCTTCTGACCCCTTTCACAGAAAGCGGAAGACAACCTACAAAGTGAGGACGAAGACGCTTCATTTTTGATACATTTTACACATGCAAATGCCTCAACTTTTCCTTTATTCCCTTTTCTTGAATAAAGCTGTTCCCGATACTCCTAGTTCACACTTTTGCTGCTAATGCAACATGAAGGGATGCACTGCGATGTCTCAGCCGCACAACTTGCTCCGTGGCATAAGAACAGCACAGAGTGTGGGCATAGCTCCACGTTGCATAACCCCACATGGGGGTCAAAGATGTGAAAACCCAAGCAATCCGCTGAAGCACTGGGCTTCGTGGGCCCATTAACAGACACATCCCACTTTGCACAAGACTTCAATTTCCCCCCCGTCCATCCCAGCACATCATTAGCCAATTTTCAGGAGCATGTGTATCACAGGCAGAGACAAGATCACAATGATCCTGAAGTGGTAGAAGCTGTTTGCTGTGATTTTTTAAGTGTATTTTTTCTACTTCATCAATATTTAAATTGTGTATATAATCTGACTAATCAGAAATGGATTCTACCATGTGAACTGAAGCACTAATGAAAACTTTTGATGCATGCCATTCATTTGAACAGCTTTGGGTCACTCTGATAAGCATAATAAAAAGACCTGGTGTTTAAATATATTCTGCTTTTTATCATGGTTTGTATTTGTCAGTTGTTCAGTTTAATAAGATTTCATTATGACTTTAAAACTTAATATGACTTATTCGGGGAAAAAAGTGGATTCTAGTGGGTTTTAACGTTACAGTGGTCAGCAATTTTAAGAGCCAGAACAATACAGAAGAAATCTTAATATTCCCTTGGCAGATTTATCACCATGGTCACTGATGATAATTTTTTTCTGTATTACTGTTCATTCTGACTGACCTCCTGAATGAGCAACCAAGATTTTGCCAGCCCAGACTATCAGCCTCCCTTTTGATGCTTACAGTACTAACACTTCCCTCACTGCACCCAAATAAATACAATCAGGAAAGCACCTGGTATGCTTTCTTGGCTAAAAAATACCGTATTGGAAACAAAACTGCTAAGATGCTTCCTTATATAAAGCTCAGCATTAGCGGAAATAAAACCTTGGAGCCCTTGCCATGCAGCACTATGGAACGTGCAGAACTCTTTTGGGTTGCTTGTGCTGTATAGAGATTCATCCTTTTCAAAGCAGATTCTAAAAGCTTCAGTATCTTAAAAGTCTTCAACTCTAAAGTTTGTTTTAATAATATGAAGGCTTCCACTTTCATCGAGACTATTAAAAAGGGGTAGGCAAATTCCATTGTGCTAGGGAAGAACAGACAAAAGCATAAAACAAGACATACAGCTGCATGGTCTGTGTCTGATCTAGGAGTATCCGACTCAGCCTGGAAAAGAGCTGAGCCCTCCAAATACTCCCAGAGGTGGTGGAATACAGGAGTCCTCCACTCCTACTCCTATACACGAGCACTTCACTTATTTTTCCAGGGCTGCATCCCACTCTCGGGCAGCGGTCAGTGCCATGAGGCTCCTTCCCGGGCAATTGCTTTACAGGAAAGGCCAGAATATGCTTGGGGGTCTCTATGGGGAACGTGTCTCAGGAGTGTGGGTGCAATAATAAAGAAAATGGCCAAAGGAGGGTTTGCCACAAGTGACATCACTTTCGAGGTAGGGTGGTATCAGCAACAGGTCCTTGTTTGGAACCACAACTGGCATTTATCTGCTGCTTGAAGGCACTTAGTACAAATCCTCACTAGCTGTGGCAGATGAAAATAAAAAGGAGGATATATGAGCTATTTATGATCTAATTTAATTAGATCATAATCTACTTTTGCAGTCCTCAGAACACATGTAAAACACCATTAGTACATGTGAAGCTACAAGGAAACATGACAAGAACACAGAACAGTGGTGCTGGGCCCAGCACAGCCCAGGGCTTCGTGCTCCTACCCAAATTTACCTACAAACTGAACCTCCAAGGAGCTCCCCGAAAGCTCCTCCGAGGCCAATGCGTGGCGATGCCCTCGGCGTAAACACAGTCACAAGGATTCATTAAAACCCTGAATGCTCATGGACAACCTCAGGTTTTCTGAGGCTAATTTTACACTAGATTTTTACAGTAAAATGTGCACAAGAAAAGGCACGGAAAAACATGACAGATCGTTCTGAGGCAACAAGGATGACTTTAAACTGAGGTCAAAGGGCTAAAATGATTCACAGTTAAGATGACACCAGACAACACATGAGTTTTTGATGTTTAGTTCTTGTTTTACTTATTTTTTCCACTTATGAGCAGCACTGGCTCAGTGCATATGCTGAGTCAGATCCATCAGAGAAGGTGGCAAAAAATTAAGGAATTAAAAAGGAAAATTTTATCTGCATAAGAGTCCAATTAAAGCTGGGGAATTGTGAAAATGGAGCAATAAAGCTATTAAATACTCTATTGTACATAAGCCATACTTTATGTAACTTAATTACTCTAAACCAGTACAAAAAGTATCAATTTGCCATATATGAACTTAACTCAAAGCATATCCAAACACGAACAAAAAAATACAATGAACAAGTGATAAAATATCACACCAAATTAGCAAACACCTGCAAATGCTTCATTTACAGTAAATGCAGTATCATTTCTGAACTCAGAAAACTGAACCAGATAAGCAGAGCAGGTGGAACTGAACAGGCTGCCTTCTTCCTAGAGAAAGGTGGTTCTGTCCCTTAAATGCTTCTACTCTGTAGGTAAATAAGAGATTTCATTTGGATAGCTTTAATTAAAGTTTGGTGATGATTTGCACTGCTGCAACATGTTTTGTTGAGCAGAAATTCGCACAACTGCCAGACAGAAACAGTCGCTATCGTTTGACAGCTATGGCCAAGTTTCGCTGTCCACTGCGGCCTACTCCCCTGCCTCCTCCACCCAGCAGATTCAGACGACCACATTTTTAGTAGACATTTAATATAGTAGTACATTTTTCTGACACATAATGGACATTTTTTTTGAACTTTGTGGTAGACTAAGTATTGATCTGAAGTTACTTCACAAATTTCTCTATGCAAATATAACATAAAGAAGAACCTATTTCAACAAATTCAATTATTAGTGATGTTCACAGGTTTCATTATAAAAGAACTGCAAAACACTTCCTGAAGCTGTGGTCTATGGCAGCCGATGCTGTCAGGTTGTTGGATGTGCTGGTCAACAACACTTCTAATAACCTAGCCATTGGCAGAAATTGAATGTTCAGGTCACTGACCTACCTGAAAGTAAACACTGCTTCAGAATTTGACATTTTCCACGGCAAATATTAAGTTTTGAGCCCAAACTCAGGGAGCATCTATTAGACAAATCTCTTAAAACCTGCTCCAGGAAAGCGCAAGAAAAAGCTTGAAGGCAGATTCACTTACAGTTGTACTCAAGCAAAACCCATCCCTCCTCCATGTCTCTGCCACACCTGGAGAACCCCCTGCAGTTCCTCAGAGCCATCAACAGCTTCCAAGTCTGTTCCTGGAAAGGGTGCAGTGTCAACTTGATCTCACTTTAAAAATGCTTTTGTAAGAGCAAAACTACAAAAACTCTGTTCATTGGCATGGCAAAGCCTGGACACCGAGAAGGAAAGTCCAAGTGCAGAACCAGCATGGAGTACTTACTGCTGGCTTCTCATTTAATACTGCTTGGTTTTCCCTGCCGGTGGTTATTGAGAGGATCATGGGGTTTAAGGTGGACTTTCCTGACCTACGTGGAGTCCAACAAAGCTGACCCATGTCAAGCTCTTGGCCCTACTAGGAGTCCATCAGCTAGGGCCAAACTGCCAGCTCCTCCAGCACTAAAGCTGCCGTGAGCACAGAGGCCATCACCGACATGCAGCCTGTCCCAGGCACCACTGCTAACGTCACCTGCAGCAGGACAGCAAGGCCAGGGCCATCATTCATCACCTGTCTTACAAACCACTAACTGTCCCCATTTACAGAGCCTGGTGGTTCTAAAACATTATGGTGTTGGTTCTACAGCAACCAGCTGCCTACGAAGTACTGGAGTTCATACTTATTTCTAAAAGGCATTAATAAAATCAGTTTTAATACTCTAGATGATGTTGCTAGAAAGAACCCACCAATTGGATAACTGATTGGAAATTATTTCCTTGTGTTTTACCAAGCACATCAGACCTGCTGCAGAAGAGCTCCCAAGAGCAGAAGCCAACGCAGAGAAGACACCATGATACAACTGATAAGCATGATAAACGTCGTCTGACGTTTACCTAGAATTATTCCAAACAGTGTCAATAAAATGTTATGTATTGATCAATAATCTTCGAATCTTCATGGTTTACTTCCTATGTCTTCCCTCAGCATTCAGTATATCTGTGTGCAAAATCATGTTGGGTTGGAGCGCTGATGGAAACACCCACTGACTAAAAGATGTCACCAACTTATTTTTCACTTTTCCTTAAGCACTCCACCCCAGAGGCCGAGGGCACCAAGTACCCCCACCACAAAGAACGGCACCTCTGTGAAAACCGTGTATTCACAACAGCAAATAGTGGGAAACCATTTCTCATCTTCAAAATTATTCTGCTAATCACTTAAAATACATTTGAGGTAAGTGTAATCTACCAGTTGATCAACAGAAAATCAAAAAGAAACAAAACACAAACCTTCTATTTCCACTGAATACATTATCCACTGCAAAATATTCATTCAGAAGAAGCAAGTTTCATGGGGTATTTTGGTATGTTATTTTTTACATTACAGTCAAAATGCCAATCACATTTGGCCAGTGGGAACTATTCTATCAACACCATTTCCAGAAAGCCCAAAAATATCTGCTCTTTGTTTCTCTTCCCAGTAATTGTCATCGCTTTCAGCATTTGGTCTCTGGGTTCATATGATTGTTTTTTCATCTCTAATTATTGCCCTGTGATCTATTTTCCTTCATCCAAACCTTTCACATAGAGGTCAAAGGAAGAATCAAAATTCTAGCAAGAAGCTATTTGCAAATAACCTTGCTGAAGGCAAACAATGCTGATTTGTCAATTTGTTATTTACTTTAAGTATGTCCAGCAACTCTTTTTTTTTTAATTACTTGCTGATTGCCAGCCAGGGAGCTCCAATAATTATACAGCTTTACAGCTCTTGTTGTTGTTTTTGTTTTTATTTTTTTTTCCTCCTAAGAGTGTTGATCATAAAAATCATTCCAGTCACAGAATTCATTATTAAAAGTTCCATTAGTCTATCTGCTGGGAATTTTAACTACCTCAGTTGGGCAGAAATTGTAGAAAAATAATACAGGTATTTTTGTATGAGTTTAGCATTTTAAGTACTGATAAAAACTACACATTACAAGGAGGACTAACAAGTCGTCTTTAGAAGAACATACACACACATTAAGGCAAGCCAAAAAAAGGCAGCAAAACAGAAAAACTAATAATAACAACCCAAAGGAGAAGCAGCCCAGGAGCCATTCCCATCACCCCCGCTCCACTGGCACAGAAGAGACCCAGCCCAACTCGGGGCACACGATGTTATCAGGTCGCCTGTGTCCCCATCAGGAAGCCATATGGTAGGACAGCTTCAAAAGCTGCAAGTGGAGGCAGAAAGGGGAACAAATTTCTGCAGGAGAAGTTAAAACAGTGCAAGTGCCACCAGGCAGAGGGGGACCAGGAGCTAGAAAGTAGTCGCACAGAAGCCATCAAGTTCATCTCTACATGATAAAGATTCACTATGTACTCTTAGCCATCTATCTGCAGTCATACATTGACTGTTTCTTTTTATTTTCTCCCTGTCATCAGTTTCCTTTCTTAAAAATATTTCCTTCAATATCAGCAATATTGTAGTCTTGTTTTTAAAGTTCAATCATTTTCCCAGCACAAAATTTTGTTGCCTGCTGCCGTAGCAATGTATTTGCACTACATGATGCCTGTTTTTAACTTCTGCTTGCTGCTAGGGAGCCAGAGAAACTTCAAGAATTTCTACTAAAATACTATTCTAGGTAACCTTGATAACGTTCAACAGTAGCAGCTTCACAAGACACATGGGGACATCAGTAAATGTTTCCTACATTTAGCAGCAGAGCTTTCACACCAGGCTGCGGTTTTTGTCATGAAACCTGGAAAATCCACACCTGCACCACAGCAGCAGCAGCTTCTTTCCACGGAGCTCCTAGATGAAAATGCTTGTTACCCAGCGAGCGATAACAGCACCATTGGCCTTGGCAATGACATCTTCTGTCAAGCAGCAGAATGGCAATTGGAGCAGCTCAGGCTTCTGAGGAGCCTTGGCAGCAACGGCTTCTAATCAAGAAGAGATTCTCAAGGACAAAAATGACATCCATAATCAACCTTTAAAGCTTGCAAGCAGAATGAGAGCAACGTTTAAACCTGAAATCACATTTATAGCTTTATTTCAAGGCCTTTAAACTGCCAAGAAATGCAGCGTGAAAAGCTAGTGTCAATTACTTTTCAGAGAGAAGCAAATTAAAAGCCAATTGGCAAAGAAAAAGCCAGGACTGCTTCAGGACGTATCACCTACAGCTGCCAGAGAATGAAATTTCCCTTTCCAGGTTCCTCCTATTTCATACTCTTGCACTGCACCACTGATTGATGTAAAGTGAAAGAAAGAAAGGGAAACACCAATTTCAGCAACAGTGACAGAACATTCCTGTAACTTATTGCACTCCTTGCCCTGAAAACGTGGAACTGGTTTAATATAAATATGTAATAGTTTGAGCTCGGTTAATTTGGACTAAAATACTGTCAAAAAAAATCTCCCACCAGAAACATACTTTTTGCACATGACATATGGCCTCAGGTCCCTGCCAAGAATCTGTTCTAAAAGGGTCTAAGGAAGAGGATAAAGATGCCACACTCAAGAAGTTGTTGTGGGGGAGGATGGAAGACCACACAATAATTCATATTAACTGCTATAGCAGTTAATAAGTGGACAAACTTTAAAAGCAAATCTCTCTGTGGTATTAGGCTGGAAGTTTTAAAGATTTCTAGCTAAAAGCTATCCCTTAGGATTAATCCCTTAATTACTTTACAAGATTCCCCAGTCCCCTGGGAAAATCAGGGTATCAGTTCTACTGGATGCACCATATTTGAATATGTACAAAGAATTGTTCAGAAATTTTAACTTTAATTCTGCAAAGTTAATGAGAGATTTTTTCTTCTATATGTGCAGTGTTTTCACATGTGCATTACATGATTTAGTCAGAAATAAAGCATATCCTGCAATAGCATGACTGATACTCCCAATCCTGCAATGCATCATTTTGTGCTATAGTAAGGCTTTTTTTTTTTATTCAACTAAAGCTTTAAATATAGGATAAACATTAAACTTAGCCTGTTCTGCTTATTAATAGCAATAAGCACATGTTTTGAATGGGTTTGCTATCCTAGTCAGGAAGTGGAGAAGGTTTTTATCTCAACCTTATTTTGGTTAAGATGAAAGATCCTCTTTCACGTTTGGAGAAAAGACTTGTCCTTTTGCCAAGTTCTACATATGTTGGTTTATTACCCAGGCTGCCGCTTTCAAGAAGTCATCAGAACAAAGACAATATTTCTACTCAGTGGAAAACAACACTGACAGTCTACCATATTTGCCAGTTAAGCACTCACTACATTACTGTTCACTTGCATTCATCTATCTTATATTTTAAAAAATATGAGAGCAAACTGGTCAAAAGAAATGAATTCATCTGGATCAAGTCACGTCTTCATGCCAAGTGGCCACATACTGGGCCACTGTAGTATTTCCTTCATTTGCCAGTATCCAAATTCAAGATCTGCAAAAGCTGAGTGAAATTTAACAGCTAACAAGGCAGTAATTTCTTTCAAGTGTAAAAAAATTTATCAATTTCTATTCAAGATGCTCCTGCCATTTATATTAGTTCTACGTTAATCCTTTAAAACTGCCTATTTGCCAAAGCAGAACAATTGCTGCAGTAGGAGCCTGCTAAAAGGGCTACAAAATTTTAGTGAAGGAGACAGCAGTGCATTTGCAAGCCCACGGTGTGTATAAACTGTTAGGCTTCTTTATCTTTACATAAGTAGCTATTATTCACTCGGGGGGATTTGCCGATATGGATCAACGTTATCTTATTGACAGCATAACCTGTGCTGAACACTGGATATCTCCCAACACACTGGAAAAAAAAAGAGTTCTCCTTTTGGTGAGCAGGAATTACCATTAAATGTCTCCTGCCTCTTTAGGAAAGAGAATGGGCTTTGTTACCAAACAGGACTCTCCTTTTCCAGCTCTACTTTATTACTACCTTTCCCACTGTAGATGACTTTTCAATGGGCTCTTAAAAAGACTCCCAAAGAGCAAATATTGGTCTTCACATGCACTAAGCTGTGCTTAATTTCAGGTATTTCAATAAATGACACTGTTGGTCTAAAGTTAAACAAACATACAGTGGTCATAAATAAGTTTAGATGAGAATTTGGAGAGATTCCAATCTTTTCAACTGGAGTTTGGAAAGACTGGAAGTTCGTTTTTTATTGAATAGAAAATTCAAGCCTGACTCAGGAATGTATTATTCAAAGTGAAACATTTTGACCTTGTTTCAGGCTGTTAAGTTAATAAATAATATTTAGTACATCTCATCTGAGGGTAATTTCAACAGTAAAAAGCACTGCAATACGGGACATTGACTTGCAATGGTTTTCTGGAGGTCAGTGCCCCAGTTATGCCCCAGGGTCTGGCCTATAACCCCACAAGATATTCAGACAGAAAGCTGCTACATTAAGAGAAATGGAGCCTTACAAAGAGAAGTAGATAGGAAAGAAATAAGTCTACCTATGAGTAGCAGAGATATTACAGCACATAAAAACCATCACCTAAAGGCAACGTGTAGTTTTATATATGCTGACATCACCATTTATTTCTGTAGTGTTATAACACTTGGACTATTCCTAAACAACTAGATGCATCTCCTATATAAGGCTATTGGTCTGTGTTTACTGCAGAAAGACAGGAGAAATTTTCAAAGTCTTTTTTTTTTTTTAAATGTATATTTCAAATTGAAATGACTTGAAATGTGAGACTTGGCAAGAAGTGCATGGAAGGCTTTGAAGTCATGTTGCTCAGGTTTTGGCTGTGGCATTCCTGGTAGAAATATATTCCTAGCTCTGTATATACACAGCATGTTTCCTTCTGCCCATGCCAAGACCAAGTTTAACAGAACACACTGATTTTGTAACTTAAACTCATCATTGCTCAATCCTCTGTTTCAAAGAGGTTTTTTTTAACGCATTCTAGTTAGTTGTTTTCATGGCTGGATTTCTCACATCCATTTCTAACAGAATCAAACCTCAGTGAGAATTAAATACATTCAAGTTGAAAACCTGAGCTACATGCATTTAAACTAGACTATCAGAATCATCTAGTGTGCTATTCTCAGGTGCCTACTGTGGGGAGCAAGTACAAGAGGCAGCAGAAATGCAGCAAGCGGCACACGGAGCGACTCAGGGTTACACGAGTCACGCGTCCCTCTCTCCTGCGCTAGCACAAGGCGCAGCCCAGGGTCTCCTCAAGCTGCCGAAAGGGAACCAAGTCAGAATGTTCTACTCTGACAAGTCTAGAACATCCTGTTCATCTCAAAATATACTGTTTGCTACAGTTCAGAAATTCTGAAACAAAAAAGAAAATATAAAGTGTACTAGTGTTTTGGAAATGTCAACTGATGTTTCTGAAAAAAATGGTTTTATCACATATTTCATTCACCAAAATTTCAAAATTGCATGTTTTCATTTCAAATCAGATAAAACCCAAATCAAGTCAAGTATCAGAAAAAGCAAGACAAAACACTTCAGAGATGCAGCTTTCAAGACAGCAGCACATTTTTCTTTCATGATATTCCTGGAATCACACATGCCTAAGTTGCATCTAGAAGCACTAAAAGCTTCAGTATATGAATAAATTCTGCCTCTTAATGGTGCTGAAATAACTGAATAGGATTAGATGCTTCAAGGCCTTGGTATACCTTATCTAATGTAAGATACCCCATGTGCACCCCCGGCGCTCGGGAATTGTGAGCAAACAGCAACGCAGACCCGGGATGAGTCTTGGAGACCCCCAAAGCCCCTCACCAGTGGGTGAGGAAGGGGAGAGGGAACCTGCTAGGACAGGGCACCCCCAGTAACGAATCCAAGGAATCCAATACCAAATATTCTGTTTATAAAAATCTTTACATTTTTATAAAATCAGAAATAAAATTGCGTTGTTACTACATAAGTAACATTTTAAAATGTCAAAGAATGTTATCAAAGCACAATATATTGCAGGCTCCAAGTTGAATTCAAACAATCACGCAAATTCATTCAGCAAACAGCAATTTGTGTGTCCACACTTATATAGATATTTGGGAGATACTTCCACAGTTGATTTATTCAGTTTTAAACACTTACTTCAATGGACTTCTGCTCCCCACCCAAACACTCTTTGCTCCATTCCCACCTGAATTAGATACATTAATTTCCATTTTAAAGAAACATTCCAAATATATTCAGCTGTAATTCACATCCTCTGTTCTCCTTCAAATAGGTATTTAGATTATTCACGCAACTGTAACTCTTCAGTAACTCACAAATAGGAATGGAAGCACCAAAAAATACAAGCTCCTTTTCCAGCAGGATACGGTATTCCTACAGTTTCCACATTTGCACATTAAAAATGACAACACTGATTTTATCTAAGAAATCACATAGCAATTAGCAATCCTTACAAACTTGAATACTTCTCCAAGCTGCTAGAAGAAAGAACAGAAAAAAAAATCCACTTGCACAAAATGTTGGCAATATTAATCCTGCCTAACTGGCTCACTAGGGGGCATGTTTTGACCAGGAATGTGCTCTAGTCAGAGAAGGGGAAAAAAAGGAATAAAAAAGCTCTTTTGTTAGAATGCGACAAAAATGTTAACATTGATTTTCAGTATAGTTATTTTCATCATACCTAAAATAACAGGATTATCAAGATGGTTTCACTGCATCCCTTTGAAACACTAATGTGGAAGAGTCTGGATAACATAACATAATGTTTAATTAAGGTTGGAAATAAAGGTGTGGCAAAGACCAATCCTTCCAAAACTCACAGGAAACCCAAGAGCTCTGAAAAATATTAAGTGTCCAAAAGTCATGTAATGCAGCTTAATTTTGATATTATATCTTCTCTTCCCTCTGCAGGTACTACTAGACAGAGATGCAAATGACAACTAAAGCAACAGGGAGCAAAGCACCACCTTCCCTGAAGCTGCATATCACAACACTGCTGCACAAAAAGGAGAAAAACAATTACTTGCATTTCCCTCTTACTCGGTTTTGTTCAAATTCAACTTCAAATACAGAGCAAAACACAGCCTGCCATTCTGAAGACTCGCCACCTAAAAATATTCCAAATTACTCTACACTGTAATTCCTACCATTTAGTAATTTTATCAGCACTTCCTCCTGGCTACTGCTACAGATGCTGCATCATACAGCCGAACAACCTGCATCAGTGGCAGGCACGGAACTGTTTGCTGGAACCAAAACTATCTTGATTCTGCTGCAGCTCCCTGCTCAGCACAAACTGATACCACTACTGTAAAAATCACACCTGTTTTGAATACGCACATATTAAAAATAACAAAGAAAAAATATCACCTTTAGACTGAATGGTTTTCAGAATTGTTCAGTGCAAAGGATTTTACTAGGGGAGCCGATCAAATTTTCTCTTAGGAAGTAGTTTAACCTCTGACTTAACAGCTTTAAGGCAATTGTGCTACCTAATCAGCCACTGCATCTCTCAGGCTCCTTCCTGCAGCTGCTGAAATCATTAGTAAGGGAATTGGCAAGGAAGCTGCAGAAACTCAGAGGAGCAGCAGGGAATAAAAGTCTTTAATGGTAATAACTCACACTGAAAATGACAATTTATGGCTTTTTGCAGCCTTTAATATAATTTATGGGATGTTACACATTGATGTGTATGCCTAATGACTGTTGTGTAAGGCCATAAATCATCAGTGTTTCCAAGTCTCCATTAAGACTTCATGTATTACACCATCCCAGAAGTGTATTTTCTCATGATAACCCCACCCTTGTCTTGCTTTATTAGTTAGATAAAAGGAGACAGAAAAGGTGGATGTAACAGCCATCTAATGCAGCATTAAACCCCCAAACACTAACTAATACAGCAGAAAAAAAGAGGATGCTTAGCTCATGTACGCATCTAACTCCCTACCTTGGATACACTAGTTAATTATTAGTAATAAATAAAATAGTTTTGCACTCATCTGCTGAAATTCAACATCTCATTTAAAGATGTAACAAAAAAAAAAAAAAAAGAGAATCTCTAAAGCAACACAGAATCCCCTCCACTGATGAAAGCTGCCATAGTGAACCTAATATTGTTAAAAATGCAATCACACAAACACATAAATGAGAATCTCAATACGGAGAATAAAGACAGGACCCAACCTTGAGGAAGTGCACGTCACCCTAAAAAGTCTCAAAACTGAGAAGAGAAACAATAAGAGGACTGATACAAAACATTTTAAAAAATATACAGAATTTTTTGAACCAACAATATTTCCAAATATTTTTCTTCTGCTTCTTCACTTTTTTTTTAAGCTTTAGGCATAAGTCTGCAAATCTCTGGTAGACATGAGTGCAACTTAATCCAAAACCAAATGAAAACGCACAAAAATTCATTACAGCTTCAAATGAGAAGATCACAGATGAGATGTTGGAAGAGACATCAGGAATTCTTTTAAGAACTGTTCTTTAAGAAACATTTCTGAGGACTTGCATCTAACTTCTGGTCACATTGAAAGCAAGAGACACACTCCCAGTGGGGTAGGAGAGAGGTCCAAGTGGCTGCTCCTGCCCACTTGAATTATTTATTGAGAGGCCATTTTCTAACAGAACAAACTCAAATATTAACCCTACAGAGATGTGTCTTCAGTCATTTGTATGCCAAGGGAGAATACCAGGTGCAAGCTGCTGCTCTCTAAGAGGCAACTGCATCTTAAGTGGGTGACCTAGACACAGAGCTAGTAGATTTAAGCAATTTAAGGTTCATATTCTCCACCTAAAAATTCAAGGCCATCCTCACTGTTTTCTGATGCTGTACCAAAAATAACTTCCCTCCTCTCAAAGAGCTTATGATTTGTAATATTTCAAAATGTAACCTATCATATATAAATAAATGTGCATTGGCAACCTAGGTATTATGGTTTGTAGGTGTCTATATAAAGAAATCTCATTTTTAGCAAAGGTCCTAGAAGAGAGTAACCCGCCAGTCAACACTACTGTGGATTTGTTACATAACTTGTCTTCAGCCACATAAAAGAGTCACTGCAGAGCACAAAAGGGTCGCCCATCTTCCTGCTAATTAAAGTAACTTCAGCCCAGCTAATTGCTCAAATCTAGCACTAAAGAGCTTCAGCCCAGGCATTGCTCAAACCTCAAAAAACCCTGCTGAAGATGACGTGCAGAGACTGACTGAACCCTTCCAGAAGTGTGAATGAGTCCTAGCTCACCTTTGCTTGCAGCAAGTCAATGAGGAGCTCAAAGTGGGGAAAAAAGTGCTATTTTACTGGGAAAAAAGGTACAGTCTAGACTGCATTTTACTGCTACTCTGGGATTTATCAAATCTAAAAATCTTAAGAGAAACAAATTGCTTCAACAAGTATGATTACATCTTTATATAAACAGCCTGGATTTCAAACTAGGAATTCTGAAGCTTAGCTTTAGTTAAACTTCCTAAGCACAAATTTACAGTCAAAAAAAGTCTAGACAATATACCAGTAACTAGCATGCATTTGAAGGCCAGAAGACCAAAACAGAAAAGGCTCCTCAGTCTTTAGTACTGTAGCAACAAGCTCTTGTACTATTTTTTATATATGTATATGTATATATTCACAACTTTTGAGTCACACACATAAAACATATTTATGCATAAATAAACTGAAGTACAATAGATTAAGCTAAAATCATGAAAACAAATACGCGCAGAATATTTAATATTTCAGTCTTAAATATCTAATTAAGCTCCTCAACAGCAGCAGAACTGCACACACAATTGTTTTGTGCTTGGACACTTGGCAAGCCCCCCGCTGCATCACTTACAGAAAGCACAAGCATCTCCACCTTCACGCTGCCTCCTGATGCTTCCTCCCGCTCAGTGCATCTGCTCTTTGCCAGCCAGATGAAGAACTCCCATGTTCACCAGCATGAAGAGCTCATGTTCTTCAGCCCTACCTTCTGGCCCCTCAGTCACCCTTCATTAGTCTCCAAGTCTTCTCTGGCCACGCTATTGCTAGCGAAGGTAATGGCCTGAGAGCTGGACAAGTCTTAGCCTGTTTCCACAGCAGCCTAGAGACTAAATCCCAACAAAAACCCAGATTTCTTGTCACAGGAGTTTTTAAAATTAGCCTATAGAGGCTTCCCACTCCCATCCCTCATCATACTTCTCATTACACCCTAGCTCAGGCCCAGCCAGCTCCTCTAACAACCTTCTTCTCCCTTTTATTGGTTACCAGTGCCCTACATTATTAAAGTAACGGCCTGCAGGTGATGAAAGAACCTCCTACCAGCAACCATCAGCTTCCACCTGGACAGCAGCACCAGTGTCATGAGCCCCACCTGACCCAGGTGGGCCTGTGGCCAGAGACCAGTCCATGGGGCAGTCTGAGGGAGCACCCTGGGTCCTGGGCCCGTCCCTGCAGCAGCTCCATTGAGTGCCACGTTACTGCGCAGCCTCCGGGAAGGTCTCTGTGCCCTAAAAGGGAAGCTAAATATGCAGCAGAGAATTGATACCAAACAGAATGCAACTAATCACAGGGTGCTCCTCTTGTAGGAAACCTAAATCAAAGCACTGAATCTTACTGTTGCAATAATTTGCTGGGAAGTATCAATTCTTTCCTCTCTCGTGTACTTCTGCTCCCTTAAGTAGACAACAGTTGTTTTGATTTCCCTAATCTCTCTAGGAATTGAAAGGTAGAATAAACCTTCTTTATCCTTAACTAGATGAAAAGTGAATTTCTTTGTACATCCCTCACAAGAAGAAAGATAAAAATTAAATTATACCATGCATAAGTGGAAATATAGTCAAGAAAACAAGAAAAAATCCTGGAAATCTATTTTACATAGAAAAAGTAACCAACCAATGCACTTCTTTACATTTAAAGAACATATCTAACAGGCTATGACAATACACAAAGCTATTAGAAATGCTATTGCTAGCAATACTATCTACATTTCACAGCCCGTTAAAAGTGGAATGACAGACTCCCTATGCACTTTGCCATCAACTTTAAAAACAGACCTACAGATTCTCTTAAAGTCTTATACTCTAAGTATATCAAATCACATGTCTCGATCCATTGATGCAAAGACATGAAATGCCAATCCACTGACAAACATAAAGAAAACACAGGAGAGAATTATGCATTAGCCAGTTCATTTAGCTATTTTAGACGATGTGAAAAAAATACAATTAGAACACACAGACACGTGTGACATTTTTTACCCCATCAGCATTTCAGGGAACAGTTTTATATGGGATCTCATGGCAGCAGAAGCTCACGAATATCACACTGCATTTACGTATCTGACCACTGCTTGATCATGAAGTTCTCAAGCTTATTTGCACGCACGACCTCCAGCCACAACTAAAGAAACTGTTCTTTTAAAGCTCAGACACTTTAGCAAAAAACACCTTTTTTTTTTTTTTTTTTTTTGTATTTATAGACCGAAACAAAAAAAAAAGTCTGGCTATTAAAATGCTCTCTAGGTAGTAGGCAGTCACCTAACCCACCCCACACAGCCCTCAGCCCAAACTGCAGACATGCCTTATGATCAGCATTCTTTGCAATAGGTAGATGACTACAGATATAGAGCAGTATTTTGACGAGTTAACAATAGCAGCACCAACCGTGAAATTAGAACAAATTTAGAAGCTTTAGAACAAATCTTATTCAGACCACTTAATTTTGTCATATAACCCAGTGTCCAATTTGGATTCCAATTCTCTCTCACCATATAATGGGAGACAGGCATAAGCTGAGAGCCAAGATTATGAGTCTACTGACCAACGATTACCTATTTTTTAGCTCATGCTGCACACTCATTTGTGCAATCCAAGCCTTTTTATACAAACAATCACAGAAGAAAAGCAGTTTTCAGACTAAAACTGTAAGTACTTTTATAGGTCACACCAAGAACTGGTTTAAAAACAACAACTCAATGCATTGGTACAACAGATTGCTGCTTAATTAAACTGCATGCTCTTTATGTCTGTTTGCATTATTGGGGTGAGGCAGAGAGATGGATGATGTTTCATTAAACTTTTTGCACCAGGTATTTCATTCAAAGGCTGCTAGAAAGCCTACACACCCTTATTTTTCTTGCAGATCCTTCCTGGCATAGCGTCAGCAGAATACAAAGACTAAATTTTTATTGCTTCAGTTTAAAAAAGAAAAAATCAGAAAGAACTTATAATAGCTGTAATATCCCTTACACTAGACGGTTCCTCATTAAAGCTACACACTCATTACCAAGCAGCAGGGAAGAACCTGTCCGAGGGAAGATCGGTCCTTTTTCCCAAGCATTGTGTTCTTTACACAATCCCGGTCCAAGGGAAAAACATTCTAGTCTTTCAGCACCATCCCATTTTATCCAGCCAGCTCTGCAGATTCTGCAGCACATACACAGCTATAATGCATATAAAATAAGGCTGCACAGGACCTCATCCTTTGCAGCCTATTCAACATCATAGCATCTATTTTCACTCATTTCCTAAATCATTGCGGGCAAGCTGCATTTTATGGTTAAAACACTTGAAGACCAGAACAGGAGGGATCATAACATCAAAAGGATTCCAGTTACCTTTACAGGGTCACATGAGAACCAGGTCAATGGATACTGTTTTACTGATTTATCATAGCAGTTATATACAATGCTATCACCTAGTATTCTAGTTGCTGATATAAGGGAATGAAGTATGATATTTAAACAGCGATATGGATGTTACATCTCTTGGGTTTTTATACCAGTTTCAGTACTTACTGGATCCCTGCCTAGATGTTTACAAAATTGAAATTTTGAAATTATTAATTGAAAACAGTTGTAGAGGAAGACAGCTGTGGTCTTCAGCAAAAGTCCCTAGGAGTCTGGACTAGGCCATGGTCTGTACTTCACAGTATCACAAGTACTGTACAAAGTTTGGAAAAACCTGGGGGAGAAAAAGGGGTACGATATAAAGAAAAGCAGGGAAAGTTTTAAAATGTACTATATTAATTAGCGACTGTTTGCCCTAAAAGGTTGTCAGCTTTGAACAGTTCTACATAAATATTTTCAAATACCCTTCACTGACCTAATCTTAATCAGAAAATATCAGAACTAATCTTAATTAGAAGATACTGAACACAAAATTTGCTACGAGTGTTTGAAAATTCAAAATTCCATTATCAAACTTCTTTCCAAGATCCTCTACAAACAGGTAACAACATATAATACAAATGCACTTTCCAAACGTCTTGAAAATTAGTTGTTGATGACAGTTGTCTACGTTAGCTTCCTTGCCATCCCAGATTTGGACAACCATTAACTCTGGAAGAAACTGTGCCACATTAAACTTCATTTGGTGAAACACATTAGGAAATAAAAGCACTATAAAATCTTGTTACTTTAATCAGGTAATTCAGCCAAGATAATTAGCAATCTGCCTGTGGCTGTTACACACCAAGAGGCTAGCTATTATCTTCGTTCTCAACAGATTTCATGTCGACTAACTTTGGTGCTTTAAAGAGTTGTCATCTTCTGCATTTCTCTCAGCCGACGGCCAGAATAAATTTTGTCAGTCTTTCTTGGTACAACACCGACACTGACATGGGCTACTGAAAGGCAGTAGCACATACACCACCACAAAGCAGTAAATTAGAATCCACCTCCCCAAATATATAATAATTTTGTAAAAAAAAGAGTCATAATAATATTTCATATTATTGTCAGAGTTAACACTGGAGTCATCATCTTGCCGCTATGACCCACAGCACAGCATCAACACCACAAAGCAGGACCTGAGCAGGAGGAGCTAAGAATTCATTCTGGAACGCAAGTGAGGGAATAAAGCAGTGTGACTCTTAAGGCTTTGAAACCAAGGGAAGGCCAAAGGTCAATGATGTTTGTGAATCAGCACAGTCTGATTTTCAGATTTGGTATCAAAGCAGACAGCGAGCACACATGAGCCGTGAGCCAAACACTCACAAAGCTTGCAGAGTACATTCTTGGAGAGTTTTTATCATGCTATCAAGATGTCATTTTTATTACTCCACCAACACACCGGTAGTGTATTGTTTGCTCCTGGAAGGTTATTTTTCTAAAGGGCACATGAAACAAAACACAGTACCTTGCTAAAGTGAAACAAGAAATGTAGCTAAGAGTACCCGGTAGCAAATGGAGAGGAACTTCACTGACACAGTACTGTATCTTCATGAGCTGGTCTATTGGAAGCATCACTTCTGTACACAGCAATTTTGAGAGCAAACCCTGCTGGTAAACAAAGAGCATATATAATTTTGTGTGCCAATAACACTTTATAGTAGCATTAGGGACTTAACTTAATGGTGCTTGGATTACTGTTCTGTTGATGCCGTGGGTACCAGAAAAGGAATAATCAGCATTTAACTGTACTCATAAAATTCACTGTTACCTAGGACTTCTTTGTCCTCGACAAAGATGATTAAAAGTAAATAGCTTATAGGACACTAATTATTTTCTCATTACCCATATATTATATAATGTCTTTATGAAATATGATACAAATTTTAAAATAACTGGCAAATCTGTGATCTTATATATTGCAGTAATAAAGAAGTAACAGAACTGAGATCTAAAAAAGGTTCTCAAGTAGAATGAATGAATATATTTTCACATACAGCTTACATATATATTTCACCTTGATATAAGTAGGAATTCTGTGCACATCACATTTTAAAAATCCCTCTGAAAAAAATCTGCCATTATAACGACAAAAAGTTTAAGTCTTTAGGATTCTTGCTACAAAGTCACTTCAGAGGAAAGATGCAGCAACCCTTAATACCACAGTCACAAATGAAATGGCCATAATTTATCGGTCCTACAAGAAGAATTTTTATTCCATAGTCACATCGGCTTTGCAGAAAACAAAACAAAAATCCTGAACCTTAGGGACCCTGTCATCCAAACTCTACCTTTTTAAACTGTGGGAATTGATCTGACTTAGAGATGAAGGAAAAATTACAAAGAAAAAAGAAGTTGGGGAGGGTGAGGGTTGGTTGTGAGTTTTTTCTATAAAAAGATAGGGCTGGTTAAACTTAGCTCCCATTTGAACTGCCATGGCACACACTTCTCTGTCATCTTGCCCCTGTTTGCAAGGAAATAAAGTTAAAGAAGGTATAACTTCCACTGAGTATTAGGGGTCAAGAAACATATCATTCTCAAACATTGCCCTCCTAAAGCCATTACCTCATCTTGGCGGGGTGGGGGAAAGGAATATAAAGATTTGTCCAAAAGTAAGATCATAATTTATGTAGAAGCATCCAATTTCAAAGTCCTAGTTTGAATGAAATATTATACAGTAGAACAGTCCTTAAGAAGCGGTACTTGCACGCTGGATACCTTCGTTAGCAACAGTGAATGAAAGTTAGAGCACTGGTAAATAAGTCAGAAGAAAACCTCAGAAATGTCATGTTTTGATGTGAACCATTTTAACATCTCAGCTGCTCACAATTGTTCAAGAAGCATGAACTTCATAATAAGTCATCTTCTATTAAACACAGTAATTTGTCTTACCAAATCAGTAGACGTGCCCTAAATTTACAGCTGGAGTGAATTTTACCACTACTGGCTTCATTATTAGCCCATTTGCACAGGTACTGACAGTTTGTGCCATATTTTGTTGTTACATGCAAAGTGTTTACACTACAAAACAGAAGAAAGGAAACTCGGTACATCACACAGCAACAGACTGAATGCACAACCACTTTGAGTGTGTTAGGGGGGTTATTCTTTATTACTTAGCCTGCTACTTGATGCCCTCGAGGTACTGACCTTCCACTACAAGTTAAGCTTTGCTCCCACTTGTCACTCGGGCAGGTGCTTGTCTTGTTTTACACATTTTATTGTCACAAACGCCTCTCCTTCTTGCTTTAATGCTTTTTTGCTTACGTGAGGAAGTAACAGGCTAACAACTTTTACAAATGGCTGGTACATCTTTAACTAAAAAGTATCTTTCCTGGAAGCTTTGCTTGCAAATCTATCTGTCAATGAAATATTGATCAGAAGAGGTTTCCTGAGTACTATATGAATAAAAGAGAAACACTAAGTCAGAGCAGAGCTTGTTGTTTACAGAGTGAGCTGGTTTCAAAGCTGCACTGCCTGATTGAGATGAACAGGTTAACTTGACCTAGACCAAGAACAGGCAGATGATGGATTTTTATCATCATGTGCCTTGAGAGTGTAAGTAGCAGTGTAAGGTTCCTGCAGTGAAAAAATATCTAATACAGGAAATGTGTCAGTCAAATTACTTGGGAAAAAAATAAAAAGAATTTGAATTTAAAAGAATTGCTCAGTTGAAAATCAAACACTTCTCTCATTATAAGCTGCACAGAATTGTTCAACATCAACTAGTATATTGATCAATTTTTAAAACTTGTGTTTCGGAGCTAACAAATTGCCTTAAACCAAGACAGCTAATAAATACAGCAAACTTGGTAAGCAGTGCAGCACACATGCAGTTTATCAAGGGAACTCTAGACCTGTTGGATGTTCCTGATGTGTCCTCAAAGTCTGACTTTTGAGCCATACATCACCACGATGTAGATGAGGCACCAAGAAGCTGGTCCAAACTGGGATGTTAAAGGTGAGATTTAGCAGTCCCTTAGTGGAGCAGGTGCAATGCAAAACAAGCAGCACTGAGGACACGGCATGGGACTGATACCAGGAGAAGGAAGGGCTGGAAGAAAGTCAGGGAAGGGCACAGGAGTCGCCCGAGAACCAAGGAGACAGAGAGCTCAACAGTCAGGCAAATCACTGGTGCAGCAGTGGCTGCTACATCTCACTAGCCAAAGAATGCAGTGCTAGTCCTGAACACTTACTAAATTGTTCATATACACATCCTGGACCTAGCATGAGTGATAAAATTTATAAAGGTATTTTATAGAGATATTGAATCTATTTTGGATGCCCAAATATAATACGATATTCTTCCATAAATGTCAAATCTCCGTAATATTATGTGTTTCTTTATGAGTTCATATTCATGTTTCAAGGCCAGATTAAAGGACCAAAAAATAGTATTACTTTCTTTGTAGCAGAACTAGGTATGTGGGTCTTACCCACATCCAGCTGTACTTCACTGATTACGCATCCTGGTGGGATTGTTTATGTACATTGTCTGTGTTATATAAGATTCAACTTGCCCATACGTTTCGCTTGCCTTGACAAAAGAGGCCGCAATGACCTAAGGAACCTGTCCAAGCTCAGAAGGGTTAAACCTCCCCCTCACCCCTGCGGACGTTTTGAATCCTAGAGCACAAAGACTCCAATCTCTTCTAGTCTATTTCTCTAATCCCTTCCAAGATGAACTTGATCATGTAGCATTTGTGATACCTGAAGGGTTCTCTGACTGGAATGATTCTGCCATTTTTCATTCCTTCTTGTCAAAAAAAAATGTACCAGCCTGAGAAAATTAAGATTAAACACAATCAAATGAGTTTCCCTGGCAATTAAACCTTGGATAAAGGTTTTAAGCGTAGAATTCAATTTATAATTGTACACATGCTTAGAAGAACCACAGAAAACTGGAACATCTGATTCCTAGAGAAAGTAAAGAAGAAATAAATGTTCCTTCACAAACAGAATATTCTAATTTTCCAGGCAGAATTTTCTGCGAGGTACAAGTTGGTATTAGCTGAGAATGTGGTAAATTGCAAAATCAAAGCAATGTTGTTTTGTTTCAAGGAAGTCCTCAGCTCAGCTAATTCTTTTTATAGAATATAAAAAGCTTTTCAGAATCACAGCAAAAATACTGTTTCTTTATTTAGATTTCATTTTCTCATACAACACTGCTGTCCTTCAACACTGTTCCCTTCTCAAAAAAAAAAAAAAAAAAAAAGTGATTGTTTTATTTAACTGCTATTCTTACGCTAATCGTGATGTGAACTCGGATGATCTCAGGCTGTTAGTCCTTTGCCTTGGTCCCCAGTCATCCATTTGTCCAGATAGCTTCAAAATCCCTCTTCAAATCAGCACAATCTCTTGCTCTAAGCTTCTTCTTTCACTCTAAACTGATTTATCAGAATAGAAAGATTTTCTACATGAGTAAAGCAATTCCTTTTTTAAGGCAACTATTTACGCAATTAGCATGCAGAGCATGTGTATATATGTGTATAGAGAAGCTCTGTGGGCCTTCCTGTAAAAGCTCTGGCAGAGTTTTTGTTGCTGTTGTCTTGAGTTTGTTTTGGCTATATTTGAGGATTTTTTATTCCATTAAATCCTAAGCTATAAAGTACAATGTTCCTCAGGTGTTTTTATTTATTTATTTGCCTTATCAACTCCTTATCAAGTCTTTTCTTAAATCCGTATGAACTTGGCTACTGCTGGAAAAGGCAGCTAATGGTGGAGAACATTTTACCAGGCACTGAGATAGCTGTAAATGAATAAAACTGCAGTGCACTATTTCCATCTCTCTTCTGGAGGTTCTTAAGCAGTAGCGACTTTTGGAGAGATTGGTGTTTGTGCACACGAAAGCTGAAACTTCACTTAGAGGGATCACAGCAGGAGTTAGAGTTTCTGACACTTCCAAACATAAGAAAGTCTCTCCGTCCCTTTCGGGATGTCATTTCACTGCGAGCAACAAAAGTGACAGGCTGATTATGAAAAATCACTGACATGATTTTGACAAATGTGCAGAGAACAGAGTTCATTTACTCCTGGAAGATTAAATAAAAATGAAAAATAGTACCTTAAAAAATAAAAATGCATGTAACAGAAATTAAATTCTTCTTTTGTCTGCTCTTCTGCTTTCCAGCCTAGGAACACCCAATGCCTTCAGCCTTTATGCCTTTATACCTCCTTTGCTTCAGGACCCTTATGATCTTCATGTTCTTTCACACAACTCCATCCAATTTTGTCAACGTATCTCTAGTTTTGGGGGACCTAAAACTGGACAGAATACTTCAAATACAGTCTCAGAAGCACTGAATAGAGAGGAAAGAAGCTCAATTTTCATACATAGCAACAAACCACTACTTAAGGGAAAGAGGAAACCTGCAGTCTCCAGGGTTCCAGCTACATTGAGAGCTTTGTCTTGATCCAGCCAGCATTAGGAAATGACAGCTCCGATACTGAAGTGAGTGGGAGTCTGTGCTAAGGCTTGTAAAGCCAGTTCACTGCCCTGAACGACACGAACATGGCAATGAATCAGGGGCATTGCATTTTTGTTATCTGATCCTGTGAAATGCCGGTCAACTGCGAGACAGCCGGGACCTCTGCTAAACGTAAAATTCCTCTTTTTGTAACCGTCCACGTAAATGGACCATGAAAACAAGGGAGAAAGCCCTACGTGTCCATGAATGACATATTTCATTTATTAGAGCTACAGGGAGTAAAAGGAATCCATCTGGCTTGCCTAAGCTCTTCCATAGAGTGACTACATTGAGTGAGAGCTCAATATCAGTGGAAAAAAATATAATTTCACATTCATCTAAAGGAGCTGAGTAATTTTGCTGAACCAAGAAGTATGTATTTGCATTCAGAAAATAAATGAGCCTGTTCACCCAGAGAAATGCAACAGAGTCCTCCTTCATAGTGTTATTTAGACTAAAAGGTATTTCCAATGCATCCTCTATCCCATCACTCCGCAACACGGCCAGCTTGATGTAATTATTCCAAAGTCACAGCCATAAGAAACATTCCCTAGAATGTTTCTAGGGAAGCTGGCTTTGTAATTGCCCATGGCAGCCTGCTCCATTGGTCAGCCTCCTTCCTATTCTTAGAGCATCTCTGACTGTAAATAAGGTACCGAATAACAACGTGCTCCAGGGAAGGTGCTGGCCACACTTGGTCGTCCCAAGGAAATTGTCCTGTTTTCTGCATTGAACTCAACCTTTTCCTGCTCACTTGTGAATAAAGATCTTATCCTCTTCATGGAGTAGGGAGTGATAACTAAGAGACTCTGTAGCAAGGGTATAAACAGGGTTTTCACCAACTTAGTGGTCCAGGTCACTATCCTTGCCATTTAGTTCCACATAGATCTTATTACATACAGCCATTTTGTACTAGTGATGATTGAAACCACCCATTTTCTCTTATATGGATTTTTGGGGATTAAAGGATGTTTTTGCTTTATGAGCGGACACCTCAAAGTAAGGGCTCCAGCAGTTTGCTTTCTTGCCTAGATTTGTGTTGCTCTTTAGTGACAGACTAGACTACTGAAATATTAAATTTGCTTTCAGCCCGACTATGACCATTATTGCTTGAACTTTTAGCATCACTTTTAACTATCACTTTGTTTTATTTCTCTATTATCAGTGCTTTTTGTTCAGGTAACAAGGGATCTGGAGCTACCATTTCTCACTTGAGGGTTCTTTAACAAGATAGTAGGGGATACTGTTACAAATTTTGCTATTTAGCCATGACATTTTCTGAGATGCGGTTCAAATTTTGATGATCAACGCTAAGTAAGACAGTGGAGTTGGTAAACAGTGTTAGCTCTTTGACTCACCAACCTTTAAAAGAAGTGAAAAAATCCCAACAACTGTGGGAACATAAAAAATTTATATCCGATGTCATATGCGTTAAGAATTTAAAGAGAAGAGTCAAAAAGCTCCAACGAGGACCTTTGCCATTTAACTTTTGCGGGATTTCATCATCGGAGATGCAGCCTGATCTGTCTTTAATGATCCTATTAGTAAGTGTGTGAAATAAATGCAGCTTTGGCCATCTTTGCAAGCTCTGCAAGGCTCGCCACGATAAATCTTTCAGTTTCTGTGTCAGCCCACACCGCAATGGTAATGGCTGGAGATTTTGTGCAAAGATGAAGTATAGCATATGCCTTGAGAACGAGTCTGCTGCTTGTGTCCTGGGAGTCAGCCTTGGCAGGAAGATGCTACGGGATACATAAATCAGGAAAGTAACCTGTACGTCTCCTGATTTGGTATGCCAGAATAGAGCTGTCTCTGTGGTAATATGTTCTTTAATGCTTCGTTGAACCTGTTCTGAGAGAAATGGAAATGCATGTGTTTGACACGCTTGCAGAGTCGGTGGGCTGATGAAAATAGATTTTTCTTAGCATTTTTTTTCTTACTCATCTTTGCACGGGCATCATTATCCATTACTTAAAATTATTCTGAGGACAATGTCTGAAGCTACTTTCCTAAGCTTAGTTGAATATGCCATATCATCCGCACAAAGAGTGGCCTTTTGGGTGCGAGATAAAAAATTAATAGGACTTCAATTTTTTTAACAGCTGGCTCCAGCTGCTGGATTTCTGCCTCTATTAAAATCACCTAAAATCTCTTTTCAGTTCTGTTCAGAAGGCAAGTGTAACTATTTAGGGCAGATAAAGTAAAACTGGCAGATCGAGTATTTCTTGATGAGATGTGTGTGTACTAAAATATGCAGTTCTCTGAGGCAACATATAAAACATGCAGAATCTATTATAATGATATTCCAGAAAGTGCCACGAAATGGAAGAAGGAAACGTATGGAAGAGAAACTGAGAAACGTGCAGCGCAGGCCTGCTCTCGGGTGGGAGCCTGGCTGCTGTGAATTCAATGTCCACGACAAAATATAACCATTAAGTTTTACATTATTTGTATTTTAGCATGGACACAAGGATGTAAAAATAAAAAATAATAATAAAAAATCCCTATTGTAGTAAATAGCACATGCTGTAAAATCACTGATGTAGAGATATCATCTCTCTCTTTTTTTGCTTTTGAAAACAGTGCGATAGAAGGTACTATTTTTATTTTCATTACTTTAGAGGGGAGATGCAGGCTGAAAATGTTAGCAGTTTGTCTGGCATAATGCAGGTAGTCTGACAGGATTCTGAATAATTTTCAAAATCTCTTTTTTCACAGCATAAGTAATATTCATATATTTCTACACATTTTAAAATCTTGAATTAAAAAAAAAATACATCTCTGCTAATTAATCCATCTGTTCTAACAGTCTGAATACATGAACAGCTTTACCATGACATGTCCACCATACATGAACATGACAGGTTCTTACAGGCTACAAACGTTGAATCCCACCCCAAATTAAACTGTTATCATGACAGACTTAAGTCACCTAGCTCAGCAATAAATGTTATGGGCTTAAATCTACCAAAAACATTCAAAACTGCAAATGAAAGATTTGATGGATTGGGTCTATGTATGTCCCTCCCCAGTTAAATACCTATCAAAATGGAATAGATCATGAGACAGGGAATTAAATCTTTCTCTTGAAAACCCTTAGTGTTGTCTTTGAAAATGTTACTGGTTGCTCTTGGCGATGTTTGCTTATATATCAAGGACCATATTGACAGAGTAACCTAGGTATAGTCATACTTGAAAAGGCTGGGCTGGGGTTCGGGATGTTAGCCTGAGGTTTAACATGAATTAAAACTCACCAGGAATAGAATGGTGAAAGATGGCAAAAAGAGGGCAAAACCTTGGTGAGGTTTATCTGGCTCGTAGGTGGGTGTTTTACTTGGCACCAAGTGGGGAGAAGAGGCTCTTCCACCTGGAAAACACGACTGTAAGCCCACAATTACCATTATCTTCCACCTACTTCCACTATACACTTCTCTTACCAGTGTGTATTTGCATCTGAATGTTTTAGCTAATGTGTGATCTGCTTATTTTCAGAAGAGGCTCTGGGGTTACTTCATGCGATTTGTTTTTCTAAGGACTCTATTATTAAATTACACGGTAGTAACTGGGCTCCATAGCTGGAGTTCATCTCTGCCCCAGGGTAGCCCGTATCACTAAACTCTTGAAATATTTAGCATTTGCAACTATCTGAAGAGGTGGTTGTGCTTCAGAGGAGAAGAAACAATGTTTGGAAGTTCATCTCTCATTGCCTCTTTTTCATTTATTTAGTATCTAACAAGTAAATGACTTCTAAAGGTCAAATACAAAACCGGGCATGCAAACGCATGACGTAGCAAATGCTCTTTTCTATATCTTATAGTTTCTACACATTTGGAGATGCTATAACTTGTTTATGTGCATGACCTCGCTGTTGTAGCATTATCTAAAAAAAAAAAAAAAAAGTGAAATCTGCAAAAATTGTTCCTGCAAAGAAAGAATGCATTACACTTTGTCAACCTTGACACCTCTTCCTTATTACAAGTTCAGCTTAAATGAGACACCAGATACATACTTTTATTCGAGTTTCTGAATTTGTTTTAGGTAAGTACTAGTTGCACTGCTCAAGTAACTGAGTTCTCAGTGGATGCCCTGTCAGAGGTTCAAAACTGCATCAATTCCTGTCAGGCTTCTGGCACAATATTGCTGGCAATTCTGCGTGAATAGTGTTGAAGTCATCTCGTGATTTGAAATGCTAGTTAACTTTTAAATGACAGCATGCAATTAATATAAAAGAATCTGTCTGCTCTCTTCCTAGTATAGCTGTCATATCAGCGTTAGAACCAGTTGAAAAATCATTTATTTCATAGCAGGCCCATCATTCTCTATTCTCGCCTTTTTTTTGACTTTGTACGTGCTTGTGAGATGTTGCTATTGCAAAAATTAACCCCTATTATTCCACAAACTGTCATCAGAGAATAAGAAAAAGGGAGCTGAGTAACTGGCAACACTTAAAGGAGAAAAATAAGAAATATATCGAAACAAAAATAAAATTTGAGGTTTTTATTTAGTGTTCGTGTATCCTAAGATGTTGGTGACCACAGCGTACATTGAGTGTAATACCTTTTATCATTCTTAAACATAGCCCTGTTGTAAGCAATCGATATATGGTTGGAGGGTGGGCGCCTTTTTGACTAAATCTGTAAGATTGATTACCTGGATCGATACTATTTTTAGAAATAATTCATCAAGGTTGTACTTATGCAGACACCTTGATGCATTAACTATAAAAATGTAAAAGCTGCTTCAGCCTCCCCTATCCTGCCCCTTTCATTTTTCATTAAAACAGTGAAAAAAAAGGGAAAGCAATGGCATGAAAAAATAATCACGGACACATAATCATCACCACCCAAGCGCTGCCAGCACAGTAAATACAAATACTGGGTAGCATGTGAGGTACTGTCAGCATCGGGAGCGTCGGGCAGGGAAATGGGGCAGAGTCCAATGGACTGTGGCAGCCAATTCCCACAAAAACGTGAGGTTGCTGGAGCACTGCCCATGCTGGACTCGGTGCACTGCACTGCAAACATTGCCAGGAGAATAACGGGCTTGGAAAATACTGGGATCTGTGAAACCTCTTGGAAATGCCAATTTCAACTGATACCCTATACCATTTTGTTCCCATGCTCCATAGCATAGTAGGGAATGTCAGAATTAAACTTTGTACAGTAATGTCATTTGGATGAGCAGCTTACCATACTGAGCAACACTTAATGCAGCTGTTGATTTGAAAGAGGCAGAAGCATATGGCAAAGATGGGGATAATGACATAAAAGTGCAATGCTTTGCTCCCGTGACGGCACATTGACATGGAAGGACGGATAAACTGTGGACCTTACCTGCCTCTAGAGAGGACTATATGGTTGTGATGACTTCTCTGTGTTTTGTTTCTCTCATTCTTTCTGTGTTATATTACCCAACTGTCCCTGAAATAGCAGAACAAGCAAGCGTTAACTGAGATTGAGGAACAGCCCTTCCAGTCACAAAAGAAACATTCTGGGTTTAAATATTAAAAATAGAATGAATTAAAAGGAGCTATAAAGTTATCTGAGATTTCAAGAATTTAATGTGAAAAAGGGAAACCAAGAAGCAGTAAAGGATATAGTTACAGTATATTCATCACTGGGTGTGAAAATCCAACATAGACAACATCTCATTGAGTTAATGAGTGTATTTTATCCGTCACTGACTTCACTTGGAAAGGCAACGAATATTAGGGCATTCATACCAAAATACATCCTTATTGTTTTGTGAATCATGTATATTTACAAGAAAATCAGATCACAGTATAGCAGGGATGCAGGGCTGTGAATCAGACTTGTGTTAAATGTAAATTAAATATTTTAGTAGTTCTGCATGTAGTTGGTTACGCTGTCTTCTTGGCACTCTGAGAAAACTCTCCGTTGTGGTTTCTTTAGGTAGATTTCAGCTTAGAAGACGGTTCAATTTAGAAGATGTCTGTATGCTGTGATTCAACAGGTCTCTATTTACGTAGTTCCAAAATTAAAGCCAGAAAGTAGTAACCCCCTAGAGTCGTATGTTACAGTGTCTCAACAGCTTAACTTGCACATGGATTTCCTTTTTGGATTTGTAGATTGCATGCACTGCTTTTAAAGAAAGCAAAGTGCCTTTTGGTAACTTAAGCATAAAAGCAAGTATTGCATACACTGTATTGCTTTGGATAGTCCTTTTTGACATTGTAAAATTGCGTCAGCTAAGTAATAGCACTGTTAGTTTTGCAAGGTTGACATATATCAACAAAAAGAGGCATAGACAGTCAATTATTTGAATTATGTACAGAGAGATCATCATCTCTTTTTCATAAAGGAAGAAGCTTTCATAGGGGAAAATCATTCCCATGCCAATTGCTACTAAGCAGAGCTGCTGAAAGAAGGGGCAATGCGAAGGTTTTTTCTATTCTTTTTAACAATTTTATTTCAAGACTTGCATTTTTCCCCTTTCATTCTCTAAATCTTTGTTGTTTGTTTCACCTAGTTCAATGCCACAAACTTGTTCTACCTTGCACCACTAAATCAGTAAGTGGACTGTACTTATCATGTATCAGCAGTTATATATATAGGATATATATAAGCATTAGGGATCTGGCTCTGCTTTTAAGATCTGGCTCTTTTAAGACATGGTTTTCCTGATGAGAACCCTGCAATTTTATATAATCAATAACTGTAATAAACCGTAAAGCAAATTTGCATTTAAAAATTTTCAGTACCAATAGGGTTCTTTTTAAAAGGGGTCTAAATCACTGATCTTCTGTGTTGGGATGCACTCTTCTATGTCACTAAGATGCTTAATTATGTTCATATTTAAAGTAATCGCATACTTTAAAACTCTGTTTTTGGTGCTTGGAAACATGACTCTGTGTTGAGAAGAATAAATTAAAAACTTTGTTCAAAGTGATATCAAATACTCGGTACAAATTTTTATGCGTAATCATTGTAGGATCTGATTTCTCTATGCATGATAAAAACATACCCTAAGATAAATGGGTTTGAAGATGTATTAAATGAGAGGAAATGATCTCTAAAACTTACATACTTCCTTATAATGCCAGCTTTTATAATAACACTCATTTTCATGACTTGAAAACACTTAATTTTTCATCGCAGACTGTTATCTTTACTCTTTCTCGTGTGTGTGATTGCACATTACTTTTTTGGTTTACTGAATGGGAGGAAAACTGCTTCTTGGGAAGAGCAGCAAAAATAGTTTTAAATAATATTTCCTCTTTATGTACTTTTTTATTAAAGTGAGAAATGAGCTATGCTAGGTGAATATCTCTGTCTCCCACCATTCAACAGCTATAATCAAATTCACTAGACAAGGTTTTTTCCCCTAAACTCTAGATGCATGAGAAATGTCTGTCCAAGAGATCAATTAACTCATAATTAACAAAACCATATCTCTAAATAGGAAGTGGGTTTTATGCAAAACTCCTTTTATTTGCATAAAAACATGGCCAGCAGCTATAATACATTTTTAAGATAATCATGTCATGGGAAAAGAAAGAATCCTTCCAAAATTAGGAGACAAAACCTAGTTGTCTTTCTCCCAAATCTGAAAGCTTTGTGCTTTTAATAAGCTGAGACAATGAGGTGTCCCGCAAACCTGTCACTTAATAGAAATGGGAACTCAAGATGGTTTACTTGGTTTCTTGCCCTTGCTCATCACCTATAGAGAGTTCTTTGCCATAGGGAAATTGGCTGCCTTCATTTACCTTCTCAGGGCAGCAATAACTCATGATGCTTTACAGGCCTACCAGGCTTACCTCAGTAACTTAAAAAGATGCTCAAGACTTAAAAAAAAAAAAAAAAAAAAAAAAAGCTTTAAATAATTTGTGACAGGTAAAACAGTTGATGTTGGGTAAAAGAAAAAACAATCCTACCAACTTATGGTTCAGAAAAATAGATTCTAAAGATGGAATATAGAAATAAACTTGAGCTTATTACATATGCCTTGTAAGCAATGAATCAAATCACTTTGCTGTATAATACAATTAGTGCTGTAATTTGTAGTCATTACAGTTTGTTCTGAGGTATAATTAGAGATTTCATATTAATGCAGGTGCAGGTTATTGACAGAGAAGGCCTTAGCAGCTTAGCATGGAGACTTATTTTGGGTCTACTACAGCTTCATTTGCAGACAATTAACTCTATGGGCTGTAATAGCTCATCATGTCCATCTGCCATAGATTCATTCATGCTCAGATAATGCTCAAAAAGAACAAAATAAAAATATCTGATTGGAATGGTGTCCCACGTGGAACGACGCTGCCTTGTAGCCCCTTGGGTTCTGTTGTGTCACGGTCTTCAGGCCCACGCTTCATTCCCTGCTCACCAGCTTTTCTAGCAGTAGGGAGGACAGTAGGAGGCTATTCTGGATCAAGACACTTACTTTATACTTCATTGGGGTTCTACATCTGATTGGTGCTTACTATATCAATGATGATTTGATAGAAATAGATTTGTAAGCATCAAATTTCACATCTAAAATGTAGCTGCTGCCACAGCCCAAGAGAAGCGGGTGGTGCAGAGGAGGAAGGCGCTCGGCCCTGGCCTCAGCGCTCTCGGGGCTGCTTTTCTGCTAGTCAACATCTGGCTTTTAATGAGATTTAATGAATAAGCCATACGCCAACTGTGGTTTTATTTTTCTCTGATTAAATCTTGTGCTAAATCCACATATCTAAGGTTATTTATGATTTTATTCCTCTCTTTGGGGTTCCTCTCATGTTAAGTCTATAGCAATTTTAGGATTATTATTTTTCTACTTCTTCCATTAGCTCTGACACAAATAATAGCTGTATTTTTCCTATCTGCTGCCACTTATTTTAAATTAAGAGGAGGGATAAACTTATAAAACCCACCGAAAATAGTTGCTTTTTTGTGTGCTATAAATGTTTACATATTATAGGATATAGGTGACCTAGGAACACTCGGGTGGATGAAAAGCATCGTTCCTGCAGAGAAAAAGAAAGGGGGGAGGGAAGTTGAACCTTAGATTATTCTACATGCAGTGGTGAAAATCGTATGACACATATTTAACATAAGTTTGATCATATAATTTTATACAAATTTCACTTAAAATATGACTTTTTGCATCTTACCTGAGTTTTGAGAGTAGCCTTTTGAGTCTTACTTGAGTGTTGGATGCTTTTGAGTTCTTTAGACCACCAGTTTATAATTTTACGATGTTTAAAAAATGTAGAGTTACCTCCAGAAGCTTAAAACAGGCCAATCTTGGACTAATTTTTGTTTTCAGACAGATGGAGATTTCAAAAATTTGAGAAATCTCTGATTTTTTTTTTTGTACAATATCAAGTTGTTTAACAGAAGCAAAACAATTAAACATATTTAAAAAAAAATCCAAAAGGCAGAGAGGCACACATACCTAGCATCCTACACAATGTTTATTCCAGCTAAAAGATGACCATTTTGGTAGTATTTAAGTATAACTCCATTTTTGTTAAGTTAAATATGTTAATATTTCATATTAAATCTGGTGTTAACATGCATATATTAAATATATTTAAAAAAATAAACTGACATCCAAATAAGGTCTTTTATAATTTGACATATAGCTGTGATACTAAAAGAAATGATTGGTTTATTTCTATGCTCAGT
Organism: Nothoprocta pentlandii; assembly: GCA_013398315.1. Taxonomy (NCBI): domain Eukaryota; kingdom Metazoa; phylum Chordata; class Aves; order Tinamiformes; family Tinamidae; genus Nothoprocta; species Nothoprocta pentlandii. The sequence goes on from VZSG01000003.1 coordinate 4,453,502, forward strand.
AAGAAATATAAGCTACCTGATAAAAAAAATAACAGTGAATTTTATCTCTTTTTTTGGACAGTTAGTCATATACAGAGGAAATGAATGCAATGTGGAAAAATAGTGGGGGAGAAAGTTCAGATTGTCTAGATTTGTTTAGACTTAGAACATATTTATATCTTAAAATTTTAAGGTGTATAGGGGGTGATTATTTTATGACTCTTTTCTGCTACAATTACTAGCAGCTATTCTAAGATATAAAGGTGTTTCTTTCTTGCTAATGTGTTCATAAGGCACAGGAATACCTTTCTTCACAATAAATACAAACTGAGAATATACATACCTATTAAGAGGAGTGGAGGCAGAAAAATGGCTTTTCAGATCTGACCCAAGCAACAAAACTTAAGAAATTTATATTCATGATTAAGAAAAGTAATATCTTCTGGTTAAGCAGATAATGTATGGAAATTATACATATTTTTCCACACTTCTTCTGCTTGTTGCAAATTTCTTACAGTTGGCCATTTTAAATTACTGAGTCTTCACGCATAGCAGTAATTTCCAGATATTATCTCCTGAGAGTTACAAACTATGTGTTGCATGTTAATAAAGAAAAAAAGTATAAGCAATTATAGTTCTTGTTGCAATTTTGTTTCAGTCTGTGACCTCTTTTTTAAGCTACTGTCAGAAAACAAAACTTTAAAAACTTGTGGTAAGACACTGCACCAAAACAAAGCTAATTTTACTCTTTTTTTTTTTTTTTGATAGAAGCCTCATTCTCAGAGTGCAGAATCAAAATTGTAGTGGTTCATAAATTCTTTGAAAAACTATGGGCAAATGTTGCTATGGTTACAGAGCCACTGCCATTTGCTTCTCGTTTCTGCCTTAGGAAAGAGAGATTTTTAGTCCAGTGATTTTGTATAATGTTTGGGGGGGGAAAAGAAACCCTTTTCTTTCCTCTTGCCCCAAATATTAGGTGGTCTTTAAAATAGCAGGTTTAGTTCTTTGCTCCTTTCTTTAGTTTTTTATTCCCTACTTTCCCAAAATAAAAACAAATATAAGCTCAAGCAGCTATAGAAACATTATGAAGGGGTTGAAATTCCATCCTTCTTCAGTCTAACAGTCTTCAAGCCACAGTCAGGCTGCCCTAGATATTGAGTTTGCTTAGAGTCAGGAGTGAATGGAGACCCCATTTTGCCCCACTGCTTTGCTTCGTTTTCCCTTTATACTTCTCTGAACAGTTTCCAGTTTCTTCTTCTTCCCCTAAGATGAATAATGCATGCACCCAGAAAAAAAAGTTTGCTCTACTTCTTGAAGATATTTTAATAGGATGACAAAGTAATTTATAGTGCAGCTGAATTTAAATGTTTGTGAAAGCTATTCTGATATTCCTATCAACAAAACCATCATAATCAACTCTTCTAAGGAAGAAAATACATTTGGAGGCAGGGTAATGCAAGGGAAATGCTCTCCTGAGGACAATAAGCAACCTCATTTAAAGGTGCAATGATAGGGCAGAAATGCATCCTCTCAGGACACTGCGACTGCTTCATTTCCCAGCGGGTTCTTATGATTCCACCGCAGAAACCTCCCAGGGAAAAGACAACGCAGAAAAAGGGCTGTTTGTTGGGGAAGGAGGGGGAGATTGCAAACCCTCCTCCCGCCGTCCCAGCTCATTGGAGCGAGAAGAGGCTTCCACTTCCAAACCTGGAGACTACTTTAAACAGCCCTATTAGAAAGAGAGTTTTGCTGGCTCTCATGAAAGGGCACATATCGTAGGTGGGGATGTTAGCTCTAACAGTAGCATTAATGTTTTTTCATACTTTTTCTAGTAATATCTAGAATCTCTATTTCTTATAACTTTGCCAAATTTGTTTGAGATGTTCTATTTTTTTCCACACTGATCTAAATATTCAGTATTTCATTTTTTCATTTTACTTAGCTAAGAAAGTAGTATACTGCTGTATTTTTTTTCTTTTTACATGTGAATTCTATTTTCCCTTCATTTTTTAGAACTTTTTCTTTCTGAAACCTTCAACTTTGGCACAGGGAAGTTTTAGGCCCTTGCAGGCCTTTCCCGCTGTTCAGTAATATAGTCGGAAAGAGAGAATGTAAAAGAAACAACAGAGGATTAGATAACCATCCAAATCCATCTTAAATAAATAGTATTAAGCAATCAGTTACGTTCATCTGACATGACATGCAACTGCTCTCTAAATTAAATGATTTATTTTCCTAGAATTCATTATACCTTCCCAAGGGAATCATTTCCTCCTTTATTTAACCCTCTAAAATATCTCAATTTGCATTAGAGATGAAAAAAGTGAATAAATGGTATTTGTCCTACATGAGTTATTGCTTATGATTAGTCATAGATAAAGTATGCTAAAGAAGCCATGTTAACAAATCTTGCTTTAATTAGCAATGCAAAAATTGGAATGTGAACTGACGACCCTTAGCTCTTCCAGAATATATTTCTCATAGTATATACAAAATAGCTGCAGTTGCTTTAGATACTTAAAAAAATATTTAAAGCATTCATGATTATTTTGTACTTTAACGTAGTATCAGTGAATTTAGTAACTTCAAGAAAAATGTTATAATACAATTCTGAAAGCAACAAATGTAGGTAAGTTAGTGCCAACGCAGCTTTCCTAGTTATTTGCCTAGTTTTGTATTCTAATTAAGGATGGAATAGCAGCAAAGGCTAATAAAGTATGCTTCTGGGTCTTCTTTTAACATGGCATTTATTTCTTTCTTCATTCAGGAAGAAATATACGTTATTACGGCCCCCTTGACAGCTTTCTGAAAGCATGCTATTATACTAGTCTGCCTCCTACTTGCAGAATATCTTATATATGCGTCTGAATATGGGCTCTTCTTACTATTATTAAACTATTAATATCCTCAGGCCTCCACAAAGCTATTCCCCTGTCAAAATTTGTCTTTCTACTGCAAAGACTTTATGACATTTACAATGTAAAGTTGATTAGTTTCACTTCTTGCTGCTTCAGCAACATAACTTTCTGATTTCTTATTTAAAGGACATCCCCTTGTCTGTAAGGAAAGAGATGGAGTAGAACTGTTAGCCTTGATGCACGTAAGCAAGATTGCAGTTTCCCAACTGAAAAGCCAGGCTAGTGCAATCATGATGCACGCACTGGATGTTGCTTCTGCTTGAACATTGCTGTATCCCAAATACTCAGCAACAAATCAGTGCTAATGCATACAAGTCCTAGCTTTTTAACTTCCATCAACTGCTGGAAGTAGAAATAGAATATATGGAGATCTCACAAAAACTCCGATGAGGGAAAATTCTAGGTAATGTCAAGCAACCTCAAGTTCTTTTGCCAGTATTTTGACTTTTATCAGCAAAAAGCCTTTGCATGATTTCCTCTGAAAATACAGATATCTTGGAAAGATTAATTAAGAGAAAATCTGTATTACTTGCCTCTTGACTACAGCAAGAGTAGCTCGTTGCTGCAGGGGCCTAATGAGCTGCCCTGTGCCTGCTGCGTTGACAACGTGCGCCTAAAACAGCTGAACTCCAGCCAGGCACGAGCATGATTTTTATAGTATGGCACACAGGCAGTGGATTTTACTTTTGCTTCTGCAAGAAAACTATGAAATCACTCAGATTTCAGGACTTGTGCATGCACAGAACAACTCTGCTTTGGCAAAAACAGAACAAAAGAAACAGGAAGACATTTTAGAGTTGAAGTAGACTAGGCCTCAAGACCTCAAGGTAGGGAGATTCAGGTTTAATGGTGTTTATTACTTTGTCTTCACTGAGTAGTCCCTTGTTCATTCCTAAAATGACCACTTCCACTAGTAAAGAGGCAATTTTGAGAGTAAAAGTGCCATCAAATAAGCGCCATGTAGTGATAAAAAGTGAGGGAGATACTGTTCAGAGCGGTTATGCTTTTATAAGACTATGATTGGAGCTGCATAAATTGCTGCAAGAGCAGATTTTTTTTTTTTCTTATGCACTTTCTTCATTGCTACTCATCCCAAATTTTTATAAGGAGAGGACAGGAACAGCCACAAATTCAGAACTTGGACCTTTCTTCTCTCAACTGCCAAATGAATGTTATAGAAATCAACTCTAATTCTCATTATCGGGCCCTCATGATGGATTCAAAATAACTTATAAACAGTAAATAGAACCTTGACTCCTCCTGTACTTTCAGCTGAACTAAATACTCAAATAAAGCAGTAACTATAGTCTAGATTTCAACTTCCTCCAAGTTCATATGGCTTATAATTTCTGCATATAGTGATAACTGGTACAGCTGTAGGCTTTCAATTTCTTCTCTTTCCTTAAAATTAAAAGGCATCTTTCATGACCGAGTAAACAACAGAATCAGCTCCAGAGCTGCACTCTGTATTTTGTAAAACTCTCACCATTTCTCACTAGAATCTTGCACCCAAGAAGTCCTTCTTCTAGCCCTTACATTCTTGAAGCGAAACAGCAGCTGCCTGCAAGGCATCAGCCTGAGCTGCAGTGTTTAGTTCCTTAGGAGTAGGTGAAGAGAGGCGACCTGCACCACAAGCTCAAAGCAGTAACCACATGGTTTTGAGCTCCATAGAGTACAGCTTCTGCCATTTGCCATAAGAATGTAAAATATATCAATATAACATATAAATAGCCAAAAGATTTAATACTTCTAGAAAGTATAATCTCAGAATGGAAAAGCACTACATATATCTAGAACTTCATCTCCTTAGAGGTCTGGAGAAACATCATCTTACTTGTTAACTCTTGGTTGAGAAGGAATTTTTCCATAATCATCACATAGGGACTGAAAGGATTTCCTGGATCACTCAATGCGGTACGTCATTGCTGTCCATGACCACATCATATAATTCCTTCATATAGTGATAAAATTTCATTTTAAACTAATTCCTTTTTTGCTCTTACTCATCCTCCTTAAAAGGCAATTCTACTTCCCCACTTCTCTGCTAGATGAGAAGCAATATTCAGCTTAAATTTATTCGTGGACATATCTTACCTAACTGTTCTTTAGTAACAAAAATAAGTTTATGTCTCTATGACATTTGTGTCACTTCTATCAGAATATAAGACTGATTCATTGTTTGTTTTCCAAATCCACTATGTTGTAATATGATCTATTTTTTTTTCCAAAAAGAAAATTAAACACAATGACAACCTCTCTTCCTGAAAGCAGTCAGCCTGGATGTGAATTACACGGTACTAGATCTGTTGATTCATGAATATGCTTTGGATTACTCATCATTTCATGAAACTCCATAAGAAACACTGGATGCCTAAAGATGCCCAAGCTGGGTGAGATGAGTTTGGGAGGTGGGAGGAGGAGGTTATTTGGAGGGTCATTACGCGTAAAGCTGTGTTGGCTGTTCTTGAGCTGACAAACAATTTACTCAAATCTAATTGGCAATACAAGTCATAATTTATGAATATCTGAAAGTTACTCTTGTGGATCTTCAATCCACAAATGTAATGTTCAATCACTTCATATCATCATTAATTCTGTTGATCCAAAAATCATACTTCATTATTCAGTCAGATGCTATTCATACTGGCAGCATTTAGAGATGAATTTTTATTTTATCACACATCTTTCTCTGGAATCCTTCACAAAAAATGCCAATATGCTTTGTTATTCTCTAACTACTAAACAGTTCCCTACCTCCTAAGACAAAATGTTTAGGTGAATCACCAAATAATCAGATCACTTGTTAGGAAAGTTGATGAGTATTTCAGACATGACCTATTACCTCAGCAAGGATTGACTGTTATCATTACGAAAAATATACATCTGTGTCCAGCCACAAAGAATTATGTTTCACTGCAGTGCGGCTATAAAGGGAGAAGCTATGAATACTTTATTAATTCATTTTCCTTTGGAAAGCGTGCTGTTACTCCCCTCAGAATCTATTCCTCACAAGTAGCAATTTATGACTGCAATGTGTTAAACAATTGCACAGGTTTGAAACGCATAAAGGGGCTGCATTGAATTTCTCATCTTTCACAGTGCTGCTTGTGCGCTGGAAAAAGGGAGGGAAATCAGTAATTCCCTGCAGCCAGGAGCCTGACTCAGCAGGGTCGAGCTGGGGAAACAGCTTGGAAAAGACCTTTGGCACTGGAATGGGAGGCCCCATGGGCAGACAGAATCAGGAAAACTGTGGGAATTATCCTGGAGAGGTGCCTGCTACACCACGTTTTTAGAAAGGGCCTGTATTACATTTTTGATGTCTATTTTTGGATGAGCATTTGGTTTCTCAGAGTGCAGATGCAGTTTATGCCACAGAGAATATATTAATGCATAAATATCTCACAGATTTAACATTTCAACTCCTCTCGTGGTACAGCAGAATAGCTCCTGAAATTTGTATAATCATATGATTATTTGCTGCTAAGACCTCCCATTTTCAGGGCTTCATGATTTCATTCCCTTCATAGCCATAATTTTAAGTTTTGACCAGTAACTGCTTATGGCCAAGCCTTCTGTTCATGTACAGCCTTTTACTTACCTTTAAATTGACAAACCTGGACTTGTCGTGTCAGTCTCTGCAATCAGATTGTTAGTTATTTAATAAATGTTACATCATATCTCTGTGGGAGTTTTAGTCATTTAGATGGTAATTTTTTGCTCCACAGGTATACTAAGCTCTAGGTGCAAAATATAATACAGCTCCCATATTACTGGTGCTTAACATGCTGCTTGTTGATACTTTTCCGTATGCTTCCAGTAGGCAGAAAGAATCTGAATTTAAACTAGTATCCAAATTTAATCTCATCTCTCTCTCTTGGCCATATTTTGGGGCTCCTTAACACAGCTAGGTTTGAGAGGAATGAAGGCTTTACAAAGCAAGTGAGATAACGTACTGAGGGACTGGTCATGGTTAACAGTAATTATGGGCATCGAAAAATAAACCATAATTTTGATTCCTGTCACTGAACGTAGTTCATTAGGATATTCAGAAAGGAAGCATGAAGAAGACATCAGAGACCCTATTGTGACTTCATTTGCTATAGTAATAATATATTAAGCAAGCTATATGACAGCATTAGCTGAGAGTTTCACTCTTCCATGATATAAGCTACCTCTGTGCCCTACCCAAGGCATCGTGACAGTCAATAAATACTGAATCATTGACTTTGCAAACCAAGCTGTTTTCACCTGGAAAAAAAAAGCTAATTCATCATCAATTTTGTGAATTTTACTGATACTTTTATGAAGAATCATCTTTTACTTTTTTAGGCTTTCTTGAGGACAGAACCTTTTCAATAGTAAAATTCTGACATGGTAATATTAATTACCATAAAATAATTAATGCTAGAGGATGGATGTTTTTCAACAAGCCCCTTATGGCTGCTAAAAACCAAATAGAAAAAAAAAAGGTATTTATTTCCAGGGGAGATCATTACTGAACAAGAGCCTCGGATCATAAAGGAGAAGAGAGCATTACTATGACATGGAGAGGGCCTGGGGCTCTCGCCACTCACCTGCTAGGGTAGCCATTCCTTCCATCTTCACGGGTTTCTATGGGACGTTGCCAAGAGAAGAGGAGGTGGAACCACCCTGGCATCAAATCCCCTCTTCAGGTGCTCTGCCAAGCCTAGCAGACAGGTTTCTACCTGCTATACTTCAATGAATTCATCAGTGTTATCAGATGATTAACAATCAGCCCTTATTTGTAGTTTCAGCTAATAAAATCAAATGTCCTGAAATAATTAGTCTGTAAGAACAGCTTCATAAATCCATCAGTTGCTCCACAGAATCCCTCCAAGTGGTGTAGCTGTTCAGTCATCCCACACAGTCTATATCACAGGCTCTAGAAGAGACACCTGCCCTTTTACAATTTGGATTCACAGAAACACTTGCACATTTGGAAACAGACTCTGTAACATCAATATCCCAAACTAATAAATACTGATACAGCTGACTAGCGTTCATGGATTATCTTTATGATCAGAGATGGGGTGAAGGTTAATTAGATTTGAGGGGTGCTTATTCTCCTAAATGGGACACAGTCATTGACAAGTGCCAGTGTTCGTAACCCTTCTCTTACTGGTTGGGTGTTACTGGGTGTGCTCAGTGAGAGAGGAGGTTTCTAGAACAGTAGAATTCACTGCATAGACACTGGACTGGGGATCGTGAGACCGCAAATTTATTCCTCACTCTATTCACCTGCTGTGTAACTTTGTAAGAGAATCACTTCAACCCATCCTCATTCCTTTTCATTGCCTCTCCTTGCTATGGCTTCATTATAGAGGTAGTGACCCTGCAAGGCAGTAAAGCAGCTTTAAGGTGGGCTTTTTAACCTCTGCAGATTAAACTTTGTCACTCTCCTCTATAACAATCTCTATATCAATTCACTGCTGTTAAAAGTAGCATATATAGATAATATAACGCAGTCAGAAACTTTCACCTTTTTATCATTAGCAAAATAGAACAACTGGAGCTGGCCTCCTTATGAGGATTTCAGCCCAGTAACCGAAGAGTTATTGAGCAGAAAGAATTAACTGTTCTCTCCTTCCCAAGCATGGACCTGCTTTGCTCACACATGTGCTCCTTTTTGGGGTGGGGAAAAGGCCAAATGATTACCCAAAACGCAATTTTCTTTTGCAAAAGATTTCTTAATATCTACTGCGATAAAAATAGTTTAGTATCAACAGCCATTCAAGTTCTTTGCTTCCCTTCTTCTACAAAACAGTGATTGTTAAGGAAACCTTACTGCTTCTTAAGCCAGAAACAAAGTAGAAAACGTGGAAAGAATGAGAAAAAGAAAAAAAAGATTTGAAATGATGAATTGGATTCAGCACAGAAAATATGTAGGGAGAAGAGTAAGAATGACTGTTAAAGAAATCATATCCTGAAAGATAAGAAATCTCACAGAACATTAGTCATTCCTATTCTGCGTGTTCACTGGCACAGTAAAGACAATAAAACAAAAACACACACTTGCCTTTGTGCAGCACACACAGGCAGGATCTGAGAAGTAACTGCTGAGCAGCAGACAGTACCGTCAACTATAATTAAATAAAATAGATGCCAGTGATTGCAATTTGCAGTATCCTGCCGCGTTTGCAGAAGGTTTTTCTCAAACGTTACACATTAGAACTTCAGACACTTTCCTTGAGTCTTTTTGCAACGTGTTAATTCCCACAACGTTAGCAAGTTTCTGAGGTTTTGGCCTGACAACAGCATGCAGAACTCCTAGGAAGGTTGTGATTAAACACCAAAAGCACCAAGCAGTTCTCTTGAAGTTATGCCCTCTCGTTTTAAGATATACTGCATTTCCAGATACTGGTGTATAACCTGCACTGTTAGATATGCAGAATCTCGGGGGCGAGCCAGCAGTTCATTTCCACAGCAAGCTGCAGCCGGGTACTGCTAGAAGAATCTCTAACCTCTTACACGGCTCTGATTCACCCTGTGCTTCCACCCTGCTGCACAAGCACACATGCACTAGTATATAAGGACCTTATAAGTATAAGTATGGCACACGGCAATACTAACATGGGGAAATCAAAACTCTAGAAAATCTCTAGAACCCTGTGGTCGATCATTGTCTGAGTGGCAACAGGAGACTCTGTTGCGAGGGCTGGGCAGGAGCATCTTCAGCTGAATCAGGAGACTTCCCAAGCTGCTGTTCTCCTGAATTCTTCTATCCGGCAGGCTCACAGTTCTCCATTAAATCTCTAGCCACCAGTCATTGCTATTGATTATTGCAAACTCTATTCAAAACATCTTCTATCCACACTATGTACTAAAGAGCATTTCACTTGCTCTAAGAAGAGTTTATTCTATTTACAGGTCTTATCTAACTAAAGAAGGGGGACATTAAGGCTTTCTAGTTTTGCATAAAGTGCTGCAGATTCTGCAAAGTCAGATCAGAATTCCAGAAATACTGCAATTTTGCTTTCCCCTGCTGAAAGCCGTTTTGGATATGGGCATCAGCCCAGTAAACCTTGTATATCTGAGTGCTCCCCAGTCTCACCACAAATTGACTTCACGACCAGCATGATCAACTAATATTCTATGTGTTAGTTTGTTTTAGTAAGAAAAAGATCAACTATACAATGAGACTAGGATTGAGACAGGTTGTTCTATATGAAAATTCAGAGTATTCCAGGATATATTGCACATATTGCTACTCTGTCATCCCTCCTCCAGCTCCTTCCAGGATTCATCAAGATCACTGGCTCATATCATTCTATTCAAAGATGGAAAGTGTACTAGGTTCATAAATGAGCATGAATTAAGTGGCAATTAAATCATGTCTGCAGAAAATCTCATTTCCCCACTTTCATTACAGAAGTTTAATAATTTCCAGGGAATGTCTTATCCCCTCAGAATCCAGCTACCCTATTTTTCATCAACCATTTTGTAATTCACTCTAAGAAGTCATAGAGAATGAAATGTGGGGAAATTTGCTCTGCCTAGAGATTCCTACCAGGTCCTTTCTTGCTTCCTTTCTTAGAAGATGCAGGTGAACATAGCAGGTGAACATACGAATATAGTAGTGGAAGTCAACTGATTTTAACTAATACCAACATCTTGGTTTAAAACTTCATTACTTATTAAAATACATTATTTCTATCTGCAGTCTTAAATACTGTGTGGCATGAAAATGAAGATGGCTTCTACAAAGCAAAATTAATTTTACCTGTGCCTTGAATCCCAATGTTTTCAACAAGGATTGTTACTAATTTAGGATGGAGTTGCAAGAGCAGTTGTATGCTGTTTGTTTTCTAATTAAAAACACAAATTTTTTGAAAAACAAAAAGAAACTCCAAGGAAGCAGACGAAATCTGTTCTAGCTCCAGATCAAAACTGGATCCAGATTTCACCTTCATTGAATTAGAGCTTTACAACTGAACAATCCTGCAAGTTCACTTACCTATTAAAGAGATTCTGCTTCCTCACCGACTTTCAGAGGGTTTTCTTCCTTTCACAGCGCTCAGAATGGTATATTAATGTCAGTTCATTTGTATCAACTATTGCTTTCATTGAATACTTCCTAAAAACAGCAATATATGAACTACTACATAATCCCAAAAGAGTAGTATAGCTCATGATACAAAATGATTACGGAAAGTGTAGCTTATTTATTTTCCAAAGCAAAAAATTAGGTTAAAATCACAAATACTAAGACTAACCTTATCATTAATCCTTTGAGGAAGTGAATCTGCTTCACAAAAATCCCTCCAAGTTCACAGCATACCTTTCTGGATCATATGAAAGTGAAAGCAATGTCACAGTTGTAATTATGAGACACCCCAGAATCAAACAAGGACTACAACAGAAAGCATATGTAGCTAAACAACACCAGCAAACTTGTCAGCTTACACCTACACATATTTATCAAAGAGCTTCAGAGAAGCAAAGCATATTTTCTTTGAAATAGCTCCTCTAACAAGTCTGGCTCTGCAACGCTTCACGTATTCTAGCGATTAGGCTCCCTTTGGTAGCGAGTCTTCCAAAGGTCTTAACAAACCTATATGAACATGCAAGAGAAACTAGTATTAAGCAAAAGGAAAACTTCTTGTGGACGGGTTAACTAATATGGAAACAGACACTTCAGCTGCCAGCTCAGAGTATATCTTGCTTTTCCTAACATAGTGGGAGTTGGTTGCAGTCTTTAATTGCTTTTATGCAGTGTTGTGATGATGGTGAGATTTTAAACATGTAACTTAAGGTACATTTTAATCTTCATGTTAAATCAGTGGCCCTTGCAAATGAGCATCTGTACAGCATCTATCTCCTACAGAGGCAACAACTGGGTGTTCTGTTCTGATAAGCTGCTCAATGTCATTTCCCCAGTTAAGGATCATACTAAGAAGCACCATCACTGAAAGCTATAAAACAATAAGGGAACAAAAATGAACAGAAACTTGATTACTGCTTATTTCTGAAAGCATTTATTCCATAAGAAACTATAAGTGTCATCCTAACTGATAGGAATAATACTACGTGGTTTTCTAATACATTTGAAATTTAAGAATTTTCTATTTTTGTGTCTTTTTGAAGCCTAAGGGTTTTAAAAAAAATAAAACCATCTTGATAAACAAATCTGTTTTAAATCACTTGATCTGAGGTTTAAGCTTCTTGGCTTTCAGCAGTCTTATCCAGATTTCAAAGAAAAAGAGGCTTCGCTTCTCTACCATAATTAGTTCTTCAGCAACAGACAGGATTGATCAGTATTTGCAACTACAGCTAAAACCTGAAACTGCCCTGTAGATTTACCTGACAAGTTCAAGGCATCTTGGATCTGAGGCTTCCAGAATGACAAAGCACAGAATCCATTAATTTCCACCTTCACGTTCTCCCTCTGAACTCTGGCTTTGATGCACAAGAACCAAGGTGCATCCAGAATGAATGCTCACCCAAAAAACATGGCAATTAGTTCAACATGAAAGCAGTTAGTTTTGAGCAAAACTCAAAGAGAGGAGCTAGTTTTTCTATCTCAAAGAGATTGCCCCAAAACATTCTCCTTCCTCATTCAGGAATACTGAATTACAATGGGAATATTCATTAACTATAAATATAAACAATAGTCTAAGCACTCAATCTGAGGCCTACATGGTTAAAATGAAAAAAAAAATGAAGAACAAACTTGCAGAAGTGTCAGGTCTGGAAGAAATGGAAATGAGCTAGGATTTGTATTCTGAAGAAAAGCTGAAATAGAGCCGAAGAAAACATAGCTGCTTCAAGAATACAAATGCTAAATTTATTGATGCAAGAGAGGACAGTATGATTAAGTTGTTTAATGTACTGTGTAAAGCACCAGAACAGTTGGCTTAATGTATTTAACCAGGAAAGCTGAAAAAACATGAGTTTAGGCTGTCGTGCAATCTTAAGTAGGCAGTCTCCCCATTCTTGGCCCGATATTGTTTTCAGCTTTCTCCCTTTTTTTGTCCCCTTGAATTCACACTTCACAAAGTTTTACTACAAAACAGCAGTAACCCAATAATAAAAAATACAGGTTCCAGTAAGTGCTGAGTTCTAGTTAACCATGTACCATGTGTATTCTTAACATCCAGCAGCACAGCCTAAGCCAAATTAATGAGGCTTGTTCACCTCAGCAGTTACCAGAACATTTAACTATTTTACTGTATTTTTTATGTAGTTAACCTCCGCTAAGACTCCCTTAGAAATTAAAATAGAGCAGAAGATATTAAAAAATAATAAATGTATATAGGAAATATATATATGTGTGTGTATATATGAGTAAAATAGAGTAAAAAAATGAATGAATGCCACCAGTGAACTCTAATAAATACAAAGGAGAGGGAGTTATGGATGATTTCCATTAGATTTCAACTATTTCAGAGTAATTTCTTTCCTCACCATGCCTTTTCTCACCAAGAGTGTATCCATGGCAGGGGGTGGGAGACATTCAGGGCCAGCCACTTAATAAGAGGCCACTGAGGTCTTTTATTAATACAAGTCGATATATAGGTGCAGTGCATACTTATATACACACATATAGGTATACAGCCTCTATATGTAGAGAAAAACCTCCAGGAGCACCATGTCAGGGAGAAAAATCAAAAGAACTTTAACACATCCACTAGAACAATTTCTCTTCTCACAGCCCCATCACACTCATGCAATCAATAAGAGTTGAATTTGGATCACTGAGTATTGAAAGTGATCCACATCTGCCTGAAGGAATGTATCACTGCAGAGTGGTAGACTGCTTGTGACATAAGCCAATAACTGGTCCTCTCAAGAGGAAATGCTATAGAGAACAAATGTCATTTCTCTGCAGGGAGTAAATGAGCAAAACTCTGCTCACTGGGACTCCTCCTTCCACAGTGAGGAACTCGGTTCACTGGAAACACTCTCCTTCCACATTACATACGCACCAAGGACAGCAGAAGATTGTCTTACTCCTCCTGCCTTGAGGATAGAATAACCTTAAAGTTACTCTTCATAAAGTTATGCCTCTTATAAGAAGTGGGAAAAAAAAATCAAATATGACAAGGAACAGTACCATTTACATAGTATCAATGAATTAAATACTCAACAGTCAAATGATGAGTTTGCAAGCATTATATAAATAAAACTCCTTTCAGTCACCTAATATGTCATAAAATAAAGGGGTGGATGGGAAGGTTTTGCAAAACTAGGCTCTTTCCATCACCAGTAGAAGTTAGTTAGTAGAGAGTACCATATTCTCTCCATTGACAAAACCCAAGATGAAAAATGTCGTTTATGACTTCTATTACATATGCAGAAAGTTATGTTCTGTGCTTACATTTAGCACAAAATATAAATGGTTAAATTTACCTGTTGTCAGTCATACACCAGCCTCGCCTAAGTTATATGGCTTAAGTATAAAAAGAAAGTTACTGCATCATCAGGGAATTTATAAGTTGGTAAAGCAGAAGGGGCAGGGGGATTAAGCTAACACCATTAGCAGCAACTGATAATCTTCTTCAACAATATAATTCAACACTTCATTAAGCAGGCAGGTAATTCAACTTTTCATTTGTTTAAAGATAATTTGCCAGAAACTCCTATATTACAGCTACTGTCATCTAAACTGCTGCTGTTTTGTTGGTCTCAATGTAATGATTTGTGTAGGATAAGAGTCTAATTTCTAAATACATCATAAATTGCTAAAAATGTGATGCACTTTCATTTAGATGCAGTAATTTGCTTTTATATCACTTTTTCTTAATGCCTTACAGTATAACTAATTACCGCCAAAATAAATAAAAAGTTAACCTTCTAAAAGTAATAATGTTAATGTCCTTCTTCCTTGTGCTCCCTTGTTATCTTCTGTCCTTTTAGTTCCAGGTTCTCACTTGTAATGGCCTATAGCTGCACTCCAGGCTTCCTGGAGGAGAAACAAATTTGTGCCAGCTTGCTGAATAACCTCAGTAATGTTCAGTCACTCAGAACCTCTCCATCTGTGTGTCCATCCATCCAGAGAACCAGATGCTCTGAACAAACGCCTTATCCACCTTGCCTGATGTATCAATATCTCAAATATGTTTCTACCATCACTACAATTTTCGAGTCTATGAAGACAGCAAGCGACCTCGCTGGAACTCTCAACTGTCTTCTCACCCGGTCAGGTATAACATTTTCTTAAGTCAAGCTTTCTGCCACTCACTAGAGCTATGTGCACACTCCTTTTGAGAAGATTTCTTCCTATTTCACCAACAAGAAGTATTGTAATTAGAACTGATAGAGAGCAGCTATATCACTGAGGCAGAACAGCTCAGAGAATATGCATATTTCATCAGAATGATAAACCAGGCTTTCTGTGTATCATTATTCATATACATATTCCACTGATAGGCATTTGGACAGCTCAATTGTTTAATTATCAAAATTAGATAATGAGATAATTATAAAAACTTGCATATGAATTTCAAGGCTCTACTTAAGTACAAAGTTAGCAGACAAATAATATGTCTGGCTTATATCTAATATGGTGGAGAGAAACTCCCCACCATATCACATTTTGAAGCATTACAGAAGGGATCTTTGTTATGGAATAGAGTTAAGAGGTACTGTGATCAATCCTGCACTCAGCATGTTCAACTATAGAGTACTAAGAATGCTACAGGACCAGATTTATAGTGACTAAAGAATGAAGACTTACTGAACATCTGTATTTTCTTTTATCCTGGTATTTGGTTGAAAATGCTCATTCTGGTACTTCAGTAAATATGGCAGAACTTGTCTTGAACAAAAAATAGAAATAAGGCACACACACCAATGAGCTATTCTAATGAATAACATTTACAAAAGGAGTCTAAGCATTTTAGCAGCCTCACTTTTAGTTTTTAAGGTAAATATTCCACGACTTAAGCAGTTATAAGGGTGAAATTTCTGCCTTGGCAGGTATTGACTGCTGGAACATCTGTGGAGGCTGAAGTTGCAGCTTCCCAACTGTCTGTTACCATTACTACTTTCTCAAAGGTTCCCAGCCCCATAGAATATGAAGTTGCTTGACCAGCAGAATGGATCACGCAAACATTTCTTCATCTGTTTCAGTATAAAGCTAGCCACTTTAACTGAAATCCAACTGTACGCACAGTTTGCTGAATCAAAAGAAAAAAGAAATCCTGGCTACAAACCAAGTGCTCAGTGTTATGAACACTTTTGCAAAATGGAAAAAGACAGACCATTTCTTTAGGACTTGCAAACTCATCTAGATGTTTGTCCGCACCTTTCTATTGTAAAACAGTTTTAAAATTTTGATATCAACAATCTTTATGTGATTTACTTCATTAAGCCTAAGTTACATTTCTGTTGCCAGGAATTTACAGCTGCTGCAACAGGGGGGAAAAAAAAAAAAATCAATAACAAAGCTCTACAAAACTTCTATGGCAGCAGAAAAAGCACCAAGGAAAGGGCTGTGATAACACACATCAATATACTGCAGGTACTTCTAAGTCTTTTATGCTGTGTTGATATAAATTAATCTAATAAAATAATAAATAATACTAATAAAATAATAAATAAGTCTAATAAAAACATTCAAGCAGAAAATCTGCAGTTCTCTATGGAGCTTATTCCATGTATTCACCTGACCCAAAGTTCACATCTAGACCTGACCATGGCAATAGTTGTTATCCAGGACTGAGCGGGGGCTCAGGTCTCAGTGTGCTGGACTGCATTCTCTGATCTATTAAAACCATTTTTTTTCTCCAGGAAGCAATGAAAAGGGGCATATAGGAGGGGACATGTATGCATTCTAATCATACATAATGTACACCTGGAAAATTAACTTTGCCATTCACTTCACACTGATGGGATAAACTGACAGAGAGATCATGTCAACAACAAGGCAAGAGCAAAACAGAGCAGCAGTCAGGAAGAGGATGAAGTTAGAGCTGTACCACACTCAGCCCTCGCCATCCAGAAGCCCTTGACCAGAGGCACAAGGTTTGGCCCCAGCACCTGTAGCCCACACCAGGACTTGATGTCTCTGCATCATGAAACTGTACCCGATTTCTCACACCCACAGCCTCCAATTACAGCCTCAACTGCATGAATGCTGCATTAAAATTATGTGAAAGGAAAAATTGTTCAGAGAATATCCTTGATAAAGTAGCACAATGACCTGTGTGTCAATTAGGCTTTCAGAGAGAGAGGGTTGTTTTTAATGTAGCACAGATTAAGTGTTACAGATGGACTCATTTATAAATGCAACCCTGACATATAACATTCAATAAAAGCTGTGCTTTGGTATCTAACTTCCATCTTCAGCTGCAGCATTAGCATTCCTTCTTCAGCATTCTCCTCTCTCAAGCATTACCTCAGATTAATTGGCCCTGTATAAAATAAGTTGCTGGGTGCTCACTGGTAACCATGGTAGCCTTCATATTCCCTTCACAAGGCATACGTAATTCCATCCCAGGGAAAACAGGAGCGGTTCCAAGCAGCATCCCTTCTCTCCCCAGTCAAACCTGTGCTATGCAACACACATCACCGAAGCAAGAGATGCCTCCAACCAGCCAGTGCTGAACTCGGGTACCCGTCCCGAGCACTTGCACAACAAATGAATATCCCATTAAGCAGTTCTGCTGCTGCAACCCTGACTTGCCTGACTTGTTGCTGCTGCTCTATGGCATATTTTCTTTAGGGCCAAAAGGTGGCAGTGTTCCACTTGCTATCGACTGGCTTCAAAAAGTCAACAAATCTGTACTCAAGCAGGAATAGTCAAATTTCTTCCAGCCAAGCCAGAAATCTCTGCCTCATTAACCACTGTGCTTAGTAGGTCCCGCTATTTGGGCAATGACACCTGCAGTTCAAGTGACACAAATAATAAAATAGAGTTCAATAGCCTAATGCGATGTTCTAAAGAAACATTCACATGTATTTTCTTATGAGGAAAATTTAAAATACAGATGCAGCTAAAAAATAAATTACATTCTCCAAAAGCTTCTTCTACTCATCATATATTACCAGGTCTTATTCAAGATATTCCTGCCTGATTTTTATGTCAGTGAGAGGGAACTTCAGCATCTGACTCTGATTTTAAAGGGCTCCTGTGAAGGATAAGAGTTTTACACCAGACAATCACTACTAAGTAGAGATGGAAAATTTAACTCATCTGGGTACCCAGAAGATGCTGTTGAGCCATTCAACATTTTCCTAAGATGCTCCTTTCAAGAAATGCAATTTACATGAATCGACATGCACAATTCATCTGAAGATTTACCATTCATGAATGCTGCAGCTACCCCAAATATTCGTCAGTGAAGTCTTTAATACCACACTCGCATGGATTCTGTCAGCACACATAAAAGGAAGAGACAGTATGGAGCTGGGTTTTCTCCCCTAATTAAAGTATTAACAGCAGTTATATTCTGTATTCTAATGCAATGTTTTAGGAATGCTTTCTACCCTACTGCTGGGCCTACTGCAGTGATGGCCAAACACAGGAGGTCCCACACCCAAACACTCAGCTGCTAAAACATTCCAAAACCTCATTTCTCCATAAGATGCCAAATGAGAAAGTTAACAACAAAAGAAAATATGTTTCTCCTAGTGTTTCCTAGGGAGATGATTGCCTTTCACTATCAGCGGTAGACCTGGAACCCTCGCAATACTTTGTATGACTACTTATGTAATTCTGGATGGCTGATGCTTGGTATGGAGTTGCAGCAAGAGCTGATAGCTAAAGAAAAAGGAGAGAGATAAAAGAGGAAGATAGTTCATAGAAGAAGCATTCTTACAAATACATTCGAATAATTACCAGGTATTTAACACAGAAAACGGTGCTTTCTGGTACCAAATCTGGCACCCTGATTATTCTGCCAAAGCTGAGGAGAAAAAAGAGATTTGAGAAGAAAAAAGGCAGGAAAGAGAAAGAAGAAATTGTCACCTACTGCCCGCTCATTTGTGGTAAACAAATATCAACTGCAAAAAGCAAAATGAGACAGGAATAACAAGAGTAAGGAACTGTCCAAATGTATACAGGATAGTCAGCACATAGTAGACGGAAAGGCCGTTGAATCCCTCATGTGGATACATATTGATCTTTAGTGATATACTAGAAATTCTACTTTTATTAAGCATGGGACATCTGTATGCCAGCTGATAAGCAAGAATCCACAGCAATTCAGATGAAAAAACTAAAAGTTTTGAATACAAAATTGACTTAGTAAACATAATAGAAAATAGCTCCACGGCAATTAGTCTGTCTTAAGCTGAAATTCTTAGTAGTTTTTACATTCACAAGATGTATCTTACTTAATTTCCTCTACATATGCATGAGTAGAAATATTTTCCAACTTACAACAAGTAATTTTAAGTGGATTCTGTTTCTGACAATATCCTTTGACTATTCCTCTAAGTAACTACATGCTATAGACACATTTTTTCCCCTGTCAAATCCTCCATATATAGCAGAGTTGTGATCAGAATAGAATAAACAAACTGGCCTTTCACCCAAACACTGCAATGCCAGGTGACAGCCTCATATCCCAGTCTGCTGTGGTACCAGATGCCATACATACCTGACATGGAGATCTGCAAAAGATGCCATTACAAGCTGAAAATTCCAGTCCTTCTGACATATGCCTCCAATTCCACACATTTTGTCACTTGGATATGTGGGGGCTGTAAGGAAAAAGCACCTGTTTCAAGTGACAGTACTGTACACAGTGATTATTCAGGTAACAGTCTAATTGATTTTAATCAAACAGACCCACAACAAAGTCCTCACTTAATACTGTAAGGCTTATCACACTTTTCAATATGGCCATTATAAAACTAATTCAGGAAAATGTGGGGAGAACTGGTATGACTGGCATCTTAATTTGGAAAAGCCTTACTAAAACGTCATGGTAGTTCAGGAGAAGCTGTTTTTAGCTGCATGTAGGTGATAACTATTTCATGCCATTAGCAGTTATTCACCAGCAAATGAATTTCACATAAAATCAACTTTTCATTTTCTTAAGAACATGGCCTATTTTTCCTACTCGCTCATGTTCCAGTCAAGTCAAAAAAATTTAAAAAGTAACCTTAGTTTTTCAATTAGTTCCTCAGTAATCACTGTGCTCCTGTCAATTTATGACCTGCTGTCCTAGGCCACTGGAGAATGCCTGACCCCAAGCAAAACCAGAAATCACCTCTGCTCCTCAATGTAACTCATTTTAACATTTGTCATTGGGAAGGTATGTATAGCATAGAGGGGGGAAATAGTATTACTGAATCACATGGATTGTTAGGTTATGTCAGTTAGTCAGCAGTGGCTAGTCTGGTTTTGGCACTGAATAAATACTGCGTGATTAATTAGAGAACAGTTTTATGACTGTTGCAGAGAGATTTCAACAAATTCCATAGTCATGAGGTTTAAAAGCCTAAAAAGTCAAGAGAGTACAGGGAATAAAGAGATAAAGAGTTTATTTCACTGAAGTGCATTGGAAAGACCAAACCATCAGCATTATTTAAAGAAAAGAGAAACTAAACACGTCTCCAAAACCAGAATTTCACACCAGATACCTTACAATGAAATAGTCCCATTCTTTCTACTTTAACTATTCAAATACAGTATTTTGTAGTCAGAAGTTTCACACAATTCCAAATGTAATATAATGCAAGAATCTACAGAAAATAACGTAAAAGTTATGCAGTTAATGCATAATTACAGAGCAATACAATTAAAATACTGGAATGGTTTATAAACCAGCACAATTTTATGAATCAATTCAGATCATTTCTCATTTTTAATACATTTTTCACATGACAAATGAAAAACAGTCAGACTAACAGAAGTGATATGCAGCATAATCATATTATGCCTTTTCTCTTACTGTGCTTGAAAACAAATACAGACTTACTGTTAATTTTGATAGCGTTCAAAACACTTTTAATGGTAGGAGTTGTTTTCCTTGCTATGAGAATGATGACTTGATTATCATAATTAAATACCGGCAAGTCACAGTAATTTTCCCAGTCTTCAAGTACAGCTAGAGCATCATGCTAGGTACCAGAAACACGTGGCATAGACATGCATAAATAAAATAATTCATAGTATGGATAAAACCTCAGATCCTAAAAATTCCATTAAATATAAGTGGCAAATTTTATGGTAATCTACATTCAAAATTTAAGTTCTTTCTTGAAGGTGAAATTTTCAGTCAACTTTCATTCTAAGACTCCTCTCCTCTGCTTATTTTTATAAAACACACCCTTCACCTTTTTTTCTGTTAAGCAAAATACCATTAAAACTGAAAATAAAGTTTGGAGTTGCATAGAGAATGGACATTCAGGGAGACAAGTAGTGGCTTAGACTACACGAAAAATAAGGTCTCCATTAGGGAAATAACTAGTAAGGCAGCCAAGTGACAGCAGGCAAAAGACATAGTAAAAAGCCTGCCACTAAAGGGAATATTTACAAACTTTGACATCCATTACTACTGACTTGTTTTTACTAAATCACACTCTCGAATGTGCGCCTTGTCTCGGAACATCTTCTAATTAGTATCAAAAACATTATGTTAGTAGGTGCTACTAGAGCATACTCTGTGATATCAAATTATATTCCTTTATAAGCATGCCAGTTGGATCTATTTTAAAATAAATATATTTAAGTTATATTGTAAAATGCAGTAATGCTTAACTGCTACACCACTGAGAAATAAACAGGCACTCAAGAACCAAGTATTTTCTTTGAAGAACCTTGGTTTACAAATGTTGTCATTTTTCACTGGAGCTAAGAGTTGCCATTCAGGGTGAGCTGTCATTTTACTAGCACTGCCACATGAGCTCCAGAGTAATTTTGCAGATTAAGCAGCAAAATATTCATATCCTCTCTGAATGTGTGTGGAAACTGTAAGGCAAATTTGGGAGCGTTTGGTGAATTTAGTAATGTAGCTTGCCTTTTGAGACATTTCAATGGCAACTGCAAACCCAAATGTTCGCATTTATATCAAGTAACTTCTTTTGGATACTACTTCATTGCTATTTATACATATGAAAATTTCTTTTCTGAAATTCACTGCTCTTTCTGAGAATTTATATTTCTTTAAGAAGGTTTCAATCAGTGAAATGTTTACTGCAAACTTAGAGCTGTCAGTTTTGGAAAGGAGAGCGGAAAGAGGAGTCAGACAGCAGTGAAGCAGCGTCCTGGACACTGACACATGCAGGAACACAATAAGAGCAGCAGAAATTACAGAAAATAGAACCAAAGAGAAAACCAAAAGTCCACAAAACTGTTAATGTTTTTCTTTCCTCTCCTTCTCTGAAGGTTCCAGAAGGTTTGGCACAGCCAACGTTTTTGTTAAAATGAAACATACACAAATCAGTCAACTCTACAAATTTTCCTGATGTTTATCAAATCCTCAGTGAAAACAAAGTAGAGACCGAACACCTGACTTCTCTGCTAATGTAAAAAAATCCCTCATCTATATAGAAAAGGCCAGAAAACATTAGGAAGCAAGTGGAAAGAAACATATCCCACAGCCCTGTGAGTAGGAAGCTGGGGATTATTCTCTCTCTCTTTCCTTATTCATCCAGCAATGGAGATCTCCCTGAGAACAGGTTTATTTTATACTTACAGTGTCTAATAACAGCCATTACACATGTAATTTCTTCTATCCTGACAAAGTAACATGTTACCTACTTAACTCTTTCTGATATAAGAATATATCAAATCATGACATTCCTTAATATTGCATCAAACTTACAGCAACAGAGGATTTCACGGTTGTTACTGGTGCAAACTCAGGCTAAGTTAAACTCAGCCACAGTACCAGTGGACAGAAGTTATTACAATATCATTGCTATCAATAGCATAAAATCTATAAAACAAAACACAATTTTAATATCAAGATTGGTAGACTCTTTACTCTTGACTTTTCAAAGCAGTCTTCAAGAAAAGCACAATTTGTCCTTTCTTTCTTATTACTATATTGATATTCCTTAGACACTCTCATAGATCCATTTACATCTAAGATCAATTGCTGTCATCCAAATGGTGGCTGAGACACTCTTGGAAATGATTGTAATGAAAACTTGAATGAGAACTCCCGTTTCCCTAAAACGGGATATATTTGAGTCCAAGTTACCCAAGTAAGTCCCAACATCCTTTTGCCACAAGGCACATCACTTGCACCTGACTTCTGAAGGCAATAAAATCATTTGGAACAAAGGTAATTGAACAGTAGGGACTGTCACATCCATCAAAAACAAATGACAGATTATCACCACTGTGCTCAGTTGCTTTGCTGCACTTTGCGGGCTGTCCCATCACTTATCTCTTTGTACAGATCACAAATTAGGGATAATTGCGAGTGATTTCCTTAAGAAAACTTCTCAGCTAGTTAAGCTCAAAGTATATCTATTCCTAGAGGGAGGGAAAAGAGAATAAAGGAAAAATAAAAACCGCCTTGACCCCAATTCTCATTTCCTTTTAAGTTCAAAGATGCCTTACTCTAAACAAGCTTTCAGGTATATTTTTTACTGACTGGTTCTTTTTGAAAATGTAACTATAAATGCTCATTTGTTTCTTACAAAAGATTTTTAAGCGTAAAAAAAAATCAATTTCATCTGTACTGGTTATTTTTTCTTCTCTCTAGGCTTTAGGATGCATCTGAAAATCCAAACCAACACCTACCTTCCCGCCCCAAAACAGAACCATTTCGCAAGATAGTCCAAATCTGTTTGAAAATCAAATTATCAAATTTTACATTTTATAGGTTTACTTTTCCTCAAAATCCTTCCCAAACAGTAGCTTGATCTCTTGCCTAATGTTCTCTGCATACACTGATATCATGTGTAATGATGAATGCCTTCCAATAATAAAGAAAAATAACAGCAAGGTATTTATTTTATTTTTCATTTCTCTTGAGATATGAGTCATACTTTTAAGATAAGAATAACTTTATGAAAGATTAACCTATCATATATGTCAGAGAGATAGAAGACATAAAATTCTAGTTTGTTTATTCTGCATTTTCACTGCCAAAATAGTGGAATGAATTCCTTTTTGCAATTTCATACTGATCACATTCTGTATGAATCTAAGAATCTTAACCAGAGAACTACCCTTAATTTTCCTAAAGCCCCAAGCCAGAGAGGAATAAGTTAGCATATTCTTTCAATAAAAGAATGAAAGAAAATACAGCAAGCAAATAAGCTGGAAAAACGTCTCCGGTATTTTTCAGAACTCTTTATACAGTATTTATGTTCCAATCACAAATTCACCAATACACATAAAGCGTGTGAGCAATGGGAAGCCTAATCTCATTCCTCTTTGACTTTCCGAGATGATTTTGCACAATTGGACTAGCTGAAAGGAGCATACAGTCTTTTTTTGTTTGTTTGTTTGCTTCACAGACAAAAGCTTTTCTTTCCCTCGGCTTTCTCTGTGACAGAGTGTACAATCAAGCTCAAGCTGTGGACAGCGCTTTTCTTGCTGCACTGCAATCATTATCAGGAACAATACAGGCAGTCAGACACAGCAATACAGTCCAGTACTGTACCTCTTAAGCTTGGCCTACCTATGAATTTGTGTTAGACAATTCCCCAATAAAACACCATATTCTAAGGAAGAGCATTCGGATGAGTTCTTCATCTACATCTAAAACATAGTGAAAAGAGACCCATGAGACCATTGAAAATATAAGAGGAGCATTCAGAGATTGGGAGCATCTTATCATTGGCAAGATTTACAATTCAATTTTCAATTTCAATGACTTAGCAACTTACAGCCACATTTTTTTTTTTTGGAAAAGAAATACATTTTTAGGGTCACATAAGACTTCAACAGCACAGGTCCAAGCAGCCACTGCATAAAGAGAGTGAAATCTTATTTTCTTCCATCCCCTGCTTACACATATCCTACTAGCCTGAAAAGGTATCCAAGATATTTAAATGATACCTACATTGTTGGCTACTTCTTCAACTGTAACAGCATCTACATAGGATTTTTGAGCCCCATACTACCCAAAGGCTGAGGAAATATGCATACCTCTGAGTATACGCATGCAAAGAAAGGAAGCAAGAGTAGCTAAGGAAAAGATGAAACTTCTTCCTTTTTTTCCGTTTGTCGAGATGAGATATCAATGTATAAGCCTTCTCCTCAAAAAGACCAAATGAAATGCCACTACTGAAAGATACTGTATAGATGTGCCTCAGTCTTGTTGAGGCAACAAGTTTCTTCTTCTCCTGTTAAGCTTTAATCACAAGCCCTAATATTGAAATGCTTTGCATTTAAGATGAAGACCTCCAGTTTTGCTAGTTTTCTTCTGTAATCATGTGGAGGTTTGGCATAATTATTGGACTGATTTTCTCAGAAAATAACTTGCCTCTAATGCCTGTTCTTACCTGTTTTCCAATCTTACAATGTCTATATCTGCATGACAGATTAAGTATGGGTGGCTTTACCGTGATAGTTACAAACTTCACCTACCTGTAGCTCTACACAATTAGTTATTCAACAAGTACAAAACTAAATTGAAAACAGAAAAAAAATACTACGAGATAATACAACCTCTAAGTAAACTATAATTTAAAAAATAGTAACCAGATCATAGAAGCTCTTTGCTAGTACAAACTCTGAGAATTTCTTAAAGCAGAAGCCAGCCAATAATGATAGAGAAGCAAGACAGAGACTTCAGGAACAAGCTATTGTCACTCTACAGAATGAAAAGGTGTTCTTACTATAAAAGTGGGAAAGTTAATAAACTTAAAACCAACAAAAACTAAGTAGTTACATATAGCATACAGTTTAAGAACTAACGTGTTTAAAACATTCATTACACCAGTACTTTTCAGAATCCATATTTTTTGAGAACTTGGGCTGGCTTTGACCATAATAATCATCTAGAAGATGGCTATTACTTGAAAAATATCATCCTGAACAGTATTTTGGTACTCTAAGTTGCACAATGAAAAATGAAGTATTAGCTATAAATTCAGATTTTTCAGTACTGATCTAATCTCACAGAAAATGCAAGCTTGTTTAGTTAGCAGGAAACCATCAAAATTCAAAATAGAAGCATACTTGAAACAAGTAATGCCTTCTTTTAGTGAGCAAATTTTGTTTAATTGCATTTCTGAAATGAAATTGAGCTTTTAATGGAAGATAAAGTTTTCACTGAGCAATGCATAATAAAATATATAACATAATAACAGCATAATAAAGAACATTCAAACTCTACATATGTTCAAACTCAAGCATAACGATACAAAGACACCACTTGCAACCTACTAAATCAGGCAACTATTTTGACACGAAATCCAAGCTGAACATTTCTCCGAAAGACATTCACATCACTGCATGATACTTTAGAATGCCATTCAACATGATGCTATTCCCATCCTGTACTTATATGTTGAAATCAGAAAGCTGTTTCAATTTTTACAATATAAAATGATATCTTAAAGATTGGGGCCCTCCCGAGTGAAATTCTGCCAAAGCAAACAAATTCACAGCCAGAGGATGAATTCAGTCCTCTTGCCTCTGAGATTGGCAGAAGAGATTTTCATGCTCTTTCATGAAACACTCTGGCTGCTGTTCTTTACCAGCCTGCTCCCCCATTGATGAAAATATTGATCTATCAGAGTACCTAGATAAGCTGATTTAAAAAAAAATCCCAGGACAAGGATCATAGTCCAGTGTCTCCCATCCACTTCCTTGAGCAGCAACTTTCTCCCTGCTTTCACATGAGCTATTTATCATCTTCTGTTCTTTTGTTTGTTTGTTTTCAATTATGTTGTCTTTCCTCATTAGAAACATTTGCATTTCTAGGGAAATGTGCATCTGATTTACATATTAGTTGAATCCAGAAATATAAACAACAGGCTTGAGTATTAATACACTGACAGAATGTCATGATGTAAATAATACAAAACATCCTCATGACAATATCAATGCACATCTCTGAGGGTAATTTGTACATGTGCTCTGTGATATGACATTATCAGGAAAACTACTTTCATACAAGCCAAAAAGACGCTCAAGTTACAAAGGAAACTAAGTTAATTTATAATTTTGTCCAACTCACTACAAGGAAAAGAATTAAATGGGGGAACATATTAAAAATGATAAATGTAAAAAAATAAATAAAAAAATAACATTTCCATTGCCTAGTGAATACTGCTCTGCTACTGGCAGATTTGCAAAGATGGCTCTTGAGAGCCTAAGAGTTTAACCATAAGAAATCCCACTGAATCAGAACATTTTGAAGATTTGAGTGTGCATTCCTAGAACCCATCTCAGACTTTCTTTGAACTCTGGAATTTCACACAATTGCCAGGCAATTTTTCTTGCTTACAGAAGAACATACGAGACATTAAAAGGAGATTTTCACAGCTAATCAGCCCTTATTAACAGGAGCTATACTGCATACAGTATTAGACTTCCACAAAGACTGAAAACACAGCAGTAAGGAAGATAATCTTCTTGTAGTAAAAAAAAACACTCCTCTATTATGTAAACTACGTACTATGAAGTACCTGGATCTTAAACAGTACTACTGCTCAATTTTCAAGAAAATGTTTTGTCTTTCCTTGGTAAATGCGTATTTCTGCTTCTGAAATTGCTTATCATCATAGAGGTCAAATTGCCACCTGATTGTCATGCCAACCCTCTCCCACAAACCACATATAGCTTTATAGATTATTTTCTTAATGAAAGAATAAATAGCATCCCCCTCTTCCTGTATCCTCCTTTTTTTAATATGAAGGCAGTAATAATAATAAATATCAATACCAAAGCACAGCAGTATGAAATTTTCATTCACAGAAGAGCAGCAGGGCTCGCTGAGGATGTCTTCAGCTTGCTCTCAGGTTTGTCTCCTGTGCTGGATGGGTCAAATAATTGGCACAGGAGAAAGGAGAAAGAGTTCCCCCTTGCCCCTCTCCAACACCAAAGATTTTAGCCCTACAAGATGGGCAGATAAGTGGGAACCAGGTACTCTCATAATGGAGACAGGGAGATGCAATTACTAGTACTGAGTTACAACAATATGCTGACATTAGAAAACTACACACAATTAGGCTAAAACAACACAACCTGTTTTTTAACCAATCAAACAGATGAAACACAACCTGACTAATTACAAAGTTAACAGAAAAACTCAATTTATACTTGTCAGCCTTCATCTTCTCCCTCACCTGAAAATAATTAAAAAATTCCACCACTTATGTAAATGATTACTTGACACAAGAAGTAAAAAGAAGCCTACAGCTGGCAGGCAAATCAGTCTCTGGCTGAAGCTTGCTTTATGCAGCTTTACTGCAACACCCCTGTAATGTATAATCTCCATAGTGAGAGTTTGTCACATATATGAACACAAAGGCGAGTTCTTATTTATGTTACTAAGTGATAAATAAGTACTCCTAAGTGATAAATAAGTACTACCTCAGCCTATGTAAACACAGGCATCTCATCTCTATAACCTTCCTCCTCTATGCGCTAGAATTTTTGCTTTCCAGAAGAATCCTTCACAATTTCTAGCTTTCCTCAATACATTATAAAGGCAAGGAGCATTTATAAAACAGATTTACAGAGCCTGCAGTCAGGTGGATTCCAGCTTGTGTGTCAGCTGAATGTATTTGCTCACTATTGTGTCTGTATAGTTGATAGCTGCAGTCATCAGGTAACAACAGAAAAGTAATAGTCCTGGCAGGCATATGAGCAAACCTAGGGAAGTTACGTCTGTTTGAGAGGGACAGATTGTCCCCTGTGAAATTTTTGAAGCATCATATACAAAACAATGAGTCATTAGCTGAGAAAGCTGCCAATTTTCTTGCAGAACAGCTTCAGAAAAGCAGTTACCACCTCTGTAAAAGAGGTGAATTGGAAAGTTGGCATATTGAGTCAGCACATTTAATGCATGAGCACATGTTGCCACAGATGCTGGAGCTCCCAGGACTGATTTTCAGCTAGAGGTCCAAAGCACAGAGTTTTAGGAGCGTTACCTTGTAGGTTACACAGAGCGGCAAGTACAGTCTTACTTACTAGAAAGCATCAATGGCTCCAGAATTAGATAATACAGCATCAATAAATAATAATATTCATTCAAAAAGTAATTTAAATGCTAACAAGAATGAGACGTGAGTCCTCCGAAGCAGTAGGAGCTCTGTTGTCCCCAAGTGCTTCAGAAAACAGTGAAAGCATTCTCTGCTATGATTGCAACATTACAAATATTAATTATGCCTTATATTACCCATGAAACCAGACATTATTAGGGAAGTCAGCATAGTATGCACTTTATATAAACTTACAATTATTTGGAGAGTTACATATTTCTTTTAATGTACAACTAGAAGAATCTCAATGTGCTTGCCAAATTAGAAACAATACACTAACTTTCATGCTTTACTTGAAAGTCTTAATTTTTTTGATATATTCTTACACTGTGTACATGAACGTGCATATTTGGTAGAAATGTTTCTACAAGTCCCACCTCATTTTTTCCAATATATGATTATTAAATTCTTACCGTTTTGTTTTGAAACCCTCCCTTAAAATAGGAACACAGTTTATTAGAAAAATGAAGAGTTCAACACTACGGGCAACACGAACATCATGGTTGCCATAGAAATAGGCATCGAGCAAAAGCACTGCAAGAGTTCTTTATCATTGCTTATTCTCCCAAAATGACAACTTTATATAACACAAATATCAAAGACATGACTGATTTCCATCTCCTTGTACTGACAGCTTTTGACATAGATTATTATGACTCAATTTAAATAACTGGAAAGAGAGAGTTTGGGACTTGATATAGAAAACTGCTGTGTACTCCTTGTATTGTATAAAGGCATAAACACTTAATTGGTGGGGTAGGGTGTCTAGTTTCTGATAGCCAGAAAATAAGTGTGTCTGGAGATATAATATCTTCTCCAATTAACCTATTTAGGTCTCACAATAATTACATGAGTTTTTATTATTATTTTAAGGATCCATTTAAATTGCACTGAATAAGGTAAATCTTGAGAGAAGGAAATTGCCCAGTCTCCCAAAGAAAGGAGATCAAAGAGCAGAGAGCATGTTCAGATTCAGGCAACATTGTTTTCAAACAAACGTTCAACTTATCTTCTTCTCAGCTGTATCATAAGTTCTGGCTTACATCTCTCTAAAAAATCTTGTCCCCCCATCAGCCCCCAGCACTAGAGAAACCTGCTTGTGTCATGTTCCAAGACACCCTCCTCATTCCTGAGAAACCAAAGCCAGACTCCTAAATGGGGTATGAATATGACTACATCAGTCACAGCAGCTAGATTAGGCTCTGAAGAATCATGCCAAGGCAATAAGCAAGGCTTCACAGGCTCCTTCTTATTCAAAGCCTTGACTGGTCAGATACTTATTAATAAATGACTAACGAGCAAAGATTCTGCCCTCAGCCATAAGCTTAAAGTGAATAGGCATCAAGGAAGATTGATTTGGAGAACTTCTCTGCAGAAAAACACATGAAGGGATAAAACTTGCAGCCCAAGAGAAATTCTGGACAATTCCAACAGGTTTTAAGCAGTGAATATTTAAGTCTGGATATGGAATTTCTCCAAGTGAAAACACCTTGCACATCTCTGAAGCTATGGCTTTGGAAGCCTGCAAGGACAAGCTGGTAATGTCACAAGCTCCCTGCAGATTTCTTCTTAATAGCTGCAGAAGAAGATGCAAAATGTATAGTATTATTGCTGATTAAGGCACAGAAAAGCACGATAATTCTCATACCCCAAATAGGTGCATTGTTCCAATGGGGTCATCAGGATAATCTTGTCCTTGTAATGCTTAGCACTCCTGCAAAATACGACTCTGCACAGAACCATAAAATGGCTTTCTGAAGCTTAACTCTTGGTCCTTACTTCAGGTAAATTTGCTTTTTCAACTCTCTATAGCTATAAGCTTTCTAACAAATAGAGGGGTCCTTTATTGACATTTATATTAATGCTTAATTGCAGAAACAGTGAACAAAGATGAACTAGCATGGAGCTGTTTACTGTGGCATATTGATTAGAGAATGCTCATCAGTGACAGTCCATCTACAAAATCAAGTTATTACTACAATTCCTAATGATCATCACTTTGCTGAAACTCTTAACAAATTAAAATTTGATCATCTTGTGCTATCAGGATTACCTACAACAAAGATCAAGGCATTGGAATTCACACACCAAAAAACTAAATTAAGAAAGGCCAGTTTAAAAAAAGAAAGAAAAAAAGTAAAAAAAATCACTGACAATTCATAAAGGGATAATTCTGAATGAAGAGAGTCTAGGAGTGAAATAACAAATCTAAAGTACACAGAGCTTTCGTTATGGTAAAATACTGAGAGAATACCTAGAGATTTTACTTGAATTTCATTCTTCTCCAGCAAGTGGCAGAACTTGCTTCCCAATGCAGATTCTGGCACTTTCACAATTTCAGTTTATGAAGCAAAAACAACAGAGAATCACTCTGGACAACCTTGCAGCAGACCATTTTAAACCTAAATATACCTAAGTAATTTTTTCTAAGGAAATTCTTAATTCATAACTCCAATAATTAGAAACCCATTTTTAACAGATACTTTTAGACACCTCAAATTCTTTGTTAAATAAGTGGGATTGCATTAAAGACGATCCAACTTTACCATTTATTTTCTCAGAGAAATCTAGCAATACCTGACTTCTAGTGCCTCAATTATACTACTCATTAAAAATAGTTCTTTGCATATAATTTGTATCCAATTTCACAGTTCAATGTTTTGAAACACAAGATAAATTAAGCAATCCATGTTCATTCCATCATTTTGAACTAAACTTCAATTGTATAAATATTTTGCTTTATATTACTATCTCTTTACATGTTCTGTTTTACAGTCTATTGATATCTTCACCAGATAACATTATCTTGTAAAAAGATACCTCATTTTTAAGGGGTATATCTCCAATAGCTTCCCAGTACAAGCAGTTGCGTTTATTATTATTACAAGATAATAATATATATGCAAAATATATGTGCTATTACCTACATATAAAGTTGCATTGTAAATATTTACATTCTCTCCTACTTTTCTACCCTGGAATAGCATTCACAAAAATTCACATGTAACATCACTAAGGACCTCAGAGTGTAATTTCATTGTTATGCTGAATATATGTATTTGGAGTAATGTGTTTCTCCTCTGAGAGCAATATCTCCAGCGGTGTTTTTATAAAACCTCTTCAGTACTGATGTAAATGCATATATATGATACCCTCTCCCTGCAACAAATATGTTGCTGTTCAGAATGCAATTCCTCACTGCTTTCTTCTCAGAACTGCTCGAAACCTTTAAGCAGTTGCATAGAAGCTGATAAAGATTTTAACTATTAAGATATAATGCTTTAAAATATGACCCATGAACCAAGGTTTTAAATAGGACTTTTTCCTACCGTAACTAAACGGACATTTATCAAATGCTTAATAATACGGCTGTAGAGCAAAAAGGAAAATGATGAATCTATCACGCAGAAAGATTGAATTTTTTTCCTGTAAGAAAGTAGCATTCATCATTTTCCTCCTTCCCTGATACATTCCCATATATTCAAGTGATGTTTTTGAAGTTGGACGTTTTGCTTAGTCATTTTATCGATCAATAAACTGAAAGAAATCAATAGTCCTACTGGGAAGATGAGTCCACTAACACATCTATTTTCTTCCCTATCTTTTCTTCTGCTTTTATCAAGAACACGTTTACAGCAATTCCAAACCATTATATTCTCTACGTGGAGCATCAACAGAATTTAGATTCATAATCTTACATTACCAGTTATGATATTTACCAGGACTGTATAAGGGAAAATAAGTAAATACCTTTCCATGAGAAATAAGAAAGAATCCTGGGGTAGCTGGAAACTCGATCATTCAACAAACACATTTCTTGGGCTCCGTACATCATATTCATGACTTAACCTGTAAAGTAGACTTAATTGAAATGAAATTTAATATTTTAGGGCTGAACACACAACACTCCTGAATTTTGGTGTGAAGTATAATTCTTTCTTGGAAGTCCACTGCTCTTGCATCAGTGTGTTTTGGTTGATCTGCCAGCTCCAGGATTTCTGCTACCTCTTCTACTATGGGAGTGATAAAAAAAATTCAAAAATTTTCAAAAACTTTCAAAATCACTGGGCTACATAGAGGAGAAAGCTTCCAAGCTGGACATAATCAAATGCTATCTGTTTATTCTCAACAAACTCCACAACCTTGCCCTACTTGGCTTGCTCCTCCAGCAACTCTCTTCCTGCCTTTATTTTCTTTGGCACTAAAAAGGAAAATAACTGCTCTCCAGCTCTGGTAGTTGCTAAGCTACATGTCAGAACAGAGCATCTTGGCTGGTATTTCCAGTAGTTTTCCTCCACTTGAAGATTTAAACATCCAATAACCAGATACAAGAGAGCAGGACTGGCAGGAAAACACTCCTCCACTCTCCATAGAAACTTGCACAGATGCCCAGAATCAGTCAAGGAGCCTTTTCCCCCCAACTGACAAACTTCAACAGGGTCCATTCCCAGATGGAAGAAAGTGTTGACTGCTAAATAATTAGTGATGGAGGAAAAGGTCTTTTAACTGGATAATCAATGTTACCTGGTTGCAAGGCAGCATTTTGTTTTGACTTTCTTATTTTTCATTGGAGGTAAGAGGACAGAAGATCGTTGCTTGGTTTCTTCAGTGGGTTGATACCAACTGTCCCTCTAGACCGTGGTTGAAATAACTGCTGGAATTTTAAACCACGCGATCATGAAACTCAAATCTCTATCAGGAGAGGACAAGACTGGTCACATCAACTCCTTAAAAACAACTAGCAATGGCAAAAGAAACTCAGTATTACAGGGATTGCACAGAATGAGTGCTACAAACAGTCACTTCAGCAAAACCAACCATTTTTGTGCCATCCACACATTAATAAACATTTTTCTTTACTGTTAAACAGAAATACAGACTTCAAGAACTAGATGACAAGAAAGCAGCAGCAGATATAGGCAGTAAATATGACTCTCCCTCCTCCCCCACCAAAAAAAAAGGATCAATGATATGACAATATTATTGGCAGACCATTTTTAGCTTTATCTTCCTGTTTCTTTAGAAAAAATTCTTTGCACACAAGATTATTGTCAATAATTCCATGCTGAGTCTTCTACACATCTCAACAGTTATGATAAAAATCAGAAGTTACTATGCCAAGCCATCAGATTATACAGAAACATGTGTAAGAAATGATTCTCAGCCTTATTTACAGATAAGTATTTCATCTAAATGGCAGTGGAAAAAGAAAAATATTTCTGAAACCTTTTCTGGACTGCTGCCTTTTATTCATTAGTAGCCTTCTGAATTGTTCAATTTACTGGATTTTACTACATCATTATGTTTTTTTTTTTTGGTAACTGTGATGTGGACATGCCCAAATACTTAAAAATGTAGAACATTTCTTGAAATCCTGCTTGTTGTATAATCAGTCTTTTACTAAATAACTAGAAAAAAAAATGCATTAAACTACCTTTTTTTTTTTTTTTACATTGTTGCAAATGAGCTGACTGAGGAGGCTCAGTTGAGTTCCCACTATCACCACTGCTAGACTGCCCAAGATGTTTATAATGAAAAAACAGCACTAGGAAAGGATTCATGAATAATTTAGACCATTTACCTTTTAAATGCTCTTTCCAAAACTTACAATTCTCCCTAATGGGGAATATTCCTAAAACCCCCCAAAAAAACAACAAAAAAAACCAACAAAAAAAAAAAAGGCAGCTTCAAGCCATGCAAACTTCAAAGATATAGATGCTTTAAGTAGTCTATTTGCTTGGAACAGTTTGTGTTTCCTGTTACACATGCTAAGCAGCAACCTTCAGGATTAGTCAAAAAGAGCATATGTAATGGGCCTTAGAGGAGTAGTATATCCTATATTTTAAAACCCTAAAACATATGTTACATTGCAACACTGAACCAAATATTTGTGCTCTTTCTCATCTCTAACTGTTTTCATCTGTGACTCTCCCCTGTGACAAGGCAGTATTTCACAGTAAAGCAATCAAAAAATACTTAACCTTTCACTGTCACGTACGTGTGAGAAAAATGAAGAAAACTTTCAAAACTTGGTCTGGAAAACGTCTGTAGGAAAGTCCTTGTTAATTTGCATCTTGTCCAAATAGTGTGAAGACAGTAGCAAGACAAACTAAATACATTCATAAAGATAGCAAACTAGAGATAATTTTAAATTGTTGCAGTAGGTTGGTCAAGCACTGCTCGTGCCCTAACACATACACATGCCCCTGCTACCAGTTATTATAAATGTGTACCTGAATTTGTTCTATGGTTTTCTTATATGCTCTCAGTATTGTATTTACCTATTCCGTAAGAAAATTGAATACACATTTCTGAGGAGGCTCAGAGCTGCAGACATATAACTTAGGTTGCATTGCATATAGAATTAACAGTCAGCAGGGAGAAAAAAAATACACTTTCTGAAATTATCAGTTGCATTGATGAAAGCTACCCAATCTATTAGTTCCAGTCCTGGTTTTGTGGGACTAATAGCACTAATGATCAATAACTTTCTTAGCATGGTCAAAGCCTGTACAGAACTCTGGGGATATCTGCAACATAGAGAGTGCCCACATCTCTAATTTGGTTTCATAGTTGGATATTAAAGCAAGCATATAGAAAAAAAATACAGAAACACACACACACCCTCAATCCCAAGCTATCACTAGCAACAACAAAATTCTTTCCCAATTCCTCAGTCAATAAGCTGTTTTTCAGAAGAATAAGCTGATTTACAAACAAGCCTCCTAGTAAAAGCTATTTGTCTGTTGAAAGTGAAATAGTTCAAAAAGTGGAGTTATGCAGCAAGTATTAAAGGTGTAGCTTGCTGCAGTTCAAGTGCTTCATTTAGGCAAAACTTTGCTATTTGTCTAATATTTGCTTGCTTCATTTTAATCTGTTTCCTTTAATATACATACTAAATATATGAATTACGTATTAACTGAGAAGCTGAGTTGAAGAGACTTTAGTATTGTGCCAAAATTTTAATTAAATATTTGCATAAACAATCTAAAATAGCTGAATGGCTCAAAATATTTAGTATCACAACATGAGATCCTCAAGTCTGTCTTTTAACAAGCAGTCTCGTCTTTTCTTTAAGGTTTGTATGCCACCTTTTGCAACTGATTTTGACTGATAGCATTCCCATCCTTCTCAAACTTGGACTAAAAGTTGTATGAGGAAGGCTAGTACAGATCAAGTCAGTTCCAGAGAGGAGTCAGACAATCCTATGAACTGTAAGAATGGGGAAAGAGCTTAGTCTTAAAATAAATTGAACCCATGAAGAAAAACTACCCCTTGAATTGTAGGCTCTTTACCATGCATCATTCATAGGTTTTTGGTTCCCTATTAGAAGGCCCAGGTATTGTCTTCAGTTTTTGATCAGCAAACCAAAGGGAATCTTCACCACTGCATGCAAAAAGTCTTGGATATGAGAAGCTGCTATTTATCAACAAATATAAAGGGAAGCAATGATGTGCAGGGCATTTCTACCACAGAAAACACCAGTTAAATGATGCAGGAAATTAAAGAAGTAAGGCAAGTAATAGATCCTGCAATGAGTCTTGACAGCTATCTTTTGGGAGAAGTCAGCATGCTTCCCCTTGGGTTTGAGGGCTGTAGTTACTCTCCCCGCATCCCACTTGTCTTGTCACAGTTAGGGCACATAATGAACACTGCTCACTGGGACTGCAAGTAGTGGGGGGATACAATAGTCCCTGAGCAAGAATCTAGGCTACAAGCAATCCCTATAATCACACCTCTTATTATTTTCAATAGGGAATCATAAAACAAGGAGAAAACAACCAAACTCCACAGATGTCTGCTTTTTCTAGTGCTGCAACACTTCTTGGAGGGAGCCTTGGCCTTGAAATTCAAGTTATGGGTCAAAGGTGTCTCATATTGATTTTTCTTCTTCAACCCTTAAAAGGTTTACGCAGTTTTTTTTGGAGGGGTGTTGACAGAATTCCCAAATGGATTACAATGCTAGAAAGAGAGCTGTGATCTTGCACTGAAAAAGTGATCCAGGGAGCTCGCTAGGTTTACAGAACCTTAGTACAAGACATACAGTATTCACTTAACTAAGTGTATTTCTTAATTCCTGTTTGGGAGTAGCTGACTGTAGAGTAGAACCCAGCTGCTGATGTTCAGCATCTGGACTTCTTAATGCATCATGAAGCAGCAGGTGCCCTCTGAATCAGGAAAATGAAGAAAAGAAAGAAAAAGTCTCCCGTGTCCTCTTAAACCATGGCTACCACACAATATTTGCAGAGCTTCAGGGTCAAGTGTTGCGAAATAGAAGTTTTGACACATGACAATTCTGGAGTTTGGCCCAATTCCACTTAAGTTCCATCTCAAAACACAAGGCATAAGCCAGATAAACAAAAAAAAATCCAAAAATCGCACTTTAAAAAGGGAAGAAAAAACCCAGTTACTAAAAATACATTTCTGTTAAGTACACCCTTATAAGTTTTAGAGATGCAGAGACTAAAAAAACTAATATTTTATGAACATTTTGTTCCTAGAAAAGAAATATAAAGACTGTAATTTTACTGTGTTTAAAATAGGAAATTAGTTGATGAAAAACAATATTTGAAGTGTAAATAGGACTGTGCACGCACACAAAAAAGTATGCAAGCAACACATTACTATTGTAACAGAGCTTTGTACTTTTCTCCCAGAACTCCTGTGGGTTCTTAATTGATAAATTTCCATATCAGAATTCAAAACTTATGTGCATAAATGAACAGCTACAGCTATAGGACTAAAAGTCATAAAGTCTGGCTTAAACATATTTGTCTTTGAGCTATCTTCCTTGGGATTTGATATTTGGATTTGGATACTACCCTCCAATGCCTCTGATCTGTATAAAGCTAATTATGCCCTACTATTAAAGCAGATTACATGAGACATTGACAGTTGGAAAGGCCTAATGACCAGCTGGATAGAAAAAGTCTATTTTGTCAAGTAATGAATGTGCCAGAAATTTTATACTTTTTTTTTCTTCTTGCCAGCTTATTTTATTCTACCCTTAAAACATTTCAACTGGTAAAATTTAAGAATAAGATTGTAATGATATTTATATTCTTAAAGCATAATGCATCATTAGTCATGCTGGTCAGTACTGCTGAAAAGATGAAAATCCTTCAGAAGACTTAACACCAATTTTTATAATGATATCCTCAACTTCTCTCTAAGCTCTTGGAGGATATTCAATATTACCCTCCAAAGAATGCACGCACACAAACACCCTTCTGTCCCCCACCTATTTGTCCTCAGGGAGAAGGTGCTCAGATTAGAGTTGTTCTCATCAGAGAGAACCATTTATTTCCTCCAAAATGAGTATTCAGACAACCTAGATGAATAATAGGCAATAATGTAGAGACAGCATGATGGAGATGCTCATGTTACAGGGATTCCTAAGTGCTGGTTACAGGAAGCCCTTAAGATGATAAATAAGCAGGAACTCAGCTATGCTCATCATTTCTGCCTAATGAATTTAAAGGTTAATATCTCAAGTATTTCTTATTCCACATCATGTCATTGAGTCATAGAATAAGAAGGGCAGAAGGAACCTCTGGAAATCAACTGGTCCAACCCAGGGCTGAAAGAAGGGCCAGCCCAGGACAGCTTGCTCAGGGCCTTGTCCTGCCAGAGCATCTTCAGCCATGAAGATACCACAGCCTCTACAGTAACCCGTTCCAACTCCCCATTACTCTTAGTATGAAATGCTTTTTTGCTTAATATTTCACTAGTTTCCCTTGTGCTTAATTGTAGCTGTTGCCTCTTCTCCTATCATAGCACATACCTAAGAGCCAGAGCCACGTTGCTGGTGTTGCAGATGGTCTTAGACAGAAGATCTCCCCTGATCCCTCCCTCTTTATGCTGAACAAATGCAGTTCTTTCCTCGTCTCAAACACTAACTGTACCAGGCCCCTAATAATCTTACAGACCTCTGCTAGGCCTACTCTTCTGTGTCAAGATCTCTCCTGGGTTCACTCCAACGTGCTTTTTAAAACACAAGTAAAGAGTCTACTTACATTTGCTCAGCTTTCCCAAAGGAAGAATAAAGTGAACAAAAACACAAGAACAAGTGAAGAACAGAAAAAATATGGACTGAGGACAAAACAAAAACTAAAAACAACCAAAATCAGTTCAAGGATGAAGATATAAATTTCAGAAGAAATCTTCCTCCACTCTCTTTCCAAGAAAAAGTAAGGTTTCATAATTGTTTACAATTATGTAATAACCAGAAGTTCAGTTCTTGGAAAAGTTTAAGCACATGATTAGCTATACTGAAATAGAGCAAATAAAGTGCACAGTTCAGTTTTCTCCTCCTGGAGATAATGCCAATTAAAGTCTCCTGCTGAAACTCTACTCTTGTTACTGTAGAAAAGAGGATTGCCATCCAGTATACAATTTTGCACAGTCCAATATTCACATACTGTGCGCTCACATGAAGTATCTGACAAAGGCAAGAATGAGTCTGGTGAAGAGAGTGCTAACATTTCATTCAGCATAGAATAAGCATTGAAAAGCTTTACTGGATGAAGAGCTAGCCACTTAGAAAAAGTGAGAAGCATACCAAATAATGCCCATATATTGAAAAGCCCCCCCCCCTTTTTTTTTTTTTTTACACTCAGAGTGTATTTTTGGATGACTTTTTACTGTCATTTTATGCAATGCAAATACATTATATTAAACCAGCTACTTTTAGTCTAGAAGACAAAAAAATGTTGATAGCTACTTTGCACTTTCCCTTCTTCCCCTGCCCTCCAATGAGTCTGTATGCTTCTGCTTTCCAGACAAGGGACTGCTCAGGTAATATTGTTAGTTTGCAAAAGTACAATACCTTATAATTATTTCTGAAAAGATTATTTGAAAATGCTAAGATGACAATTCCATACATGTAACATGTGAGGCATGTTTAAGTCCTCTCCAACACAGAGAAAAATGAACTTTCTAGAGTAGCAAGGAAATGCATTGTGGAAAGCTGTGTAGAAGCGCGACTTCTGAAGCACCTAAAGCACTTTACAAAACCCCTGTTATCTATCCCGTTAACAAAAACGCTGGCAATGAACATGGAAAATGACTGTTGACAGTTTCAGGTTCAAGAGAATACAATTTCACAATTTATAACATTTGATTATTAAGTTTGAATAAAACAGGTATTTTAGAATATCCTCATAGATATCAAATACGGGAAATGCCAAATCCCTCTATGCCAACAGTATTGGGTCATTTCGACAATTTAAATTTTGACTTTTTGCCTCGTCTATTGAAGTGAGAACATCATCTGTTTAAATTACTCAAAAAAAGAACAAAGAAAAGACCAACTACAAAATCCAGACAGAGAACACAAAAATAGAAAATACATGAGAGATTTATTTTTCCCTCATAACTTCAAGAATCAAAAAGTTGAAAGCCTCATCTAGCCCTCAGCTGAAAGATGCTTGGATGCAACTAAACAGTGAAACAAGTCTTATCTTACACAGGGTCAGACAAGAGCACATTTTGAAGAATAACTAGACAGGAAAGCAGTAATATGCTGTGTTGGTAACCAAGACCTTCCAGATTTCTTGGCTCTGATACTTCACATGCTTTTCTCTATCACGTCAGGGACACAAAATTGCAGACCAAGTTCCATCAGTGCTTTGGCTAGTAAGTAATTACTATGCTCAGAATTGACAGCTTTTTTAAATACAAAAATGACAAAGCTCTGAGAATAAAAACAATCAAGCCCATGGGAACAACAGATATAATTCACCAGATGAGAAAAATTATTTTAAGAACATCTCTGAAGACGAAATCTCATGTAGCCTAGATTCTGTGAATTCCCTCATTCCAGGTTTCTTCCCTCAAACAACTTGCACAGCAGATACATTTTTGGAGCTATGCATCCAAACACTGCCATCAAGACACTCATTAGTACACCCAGAAAATTAATGTCAAGCTCTCAGCTCAGCATTCCTCACAACATCATGAAAAAAACCTATTTTCTATTAATATCACTGTCATTACTATCCCTAACCTCCACTGCATTGTATTACACTCTCAATAAACTGTTTTGGAGATGAATAATTGAAACAGAACTGAGGCATTTAATCAACCCGAATAACAGATGATTCCTTTGCATCCCACAAAGAGAGAGATTATGCTTTTATTATTGATAGCTTCTGTATTGATAGGCAACAGATCTGGCAAAATGGTAGTTTTATGCCAGCAAGTTTTCAAATCGCACCAACCTTAGAGGGAAAAAAAAAAAAAACACTTGGAGCAATTCGTGATTGCTCTGCATGGAGTCCTTCCTTCTGGGACCTAGTTTAAGACCAAGTAACATATGTCCCTATTAATTGGTCTGACTCTCCCCCTCTAATTAGAGGCCTGCGACGTAAATGCTTTAACACACAATAATATTTATTAACACTTTACTAAAAAATTACACAGCTAATAATCTTTTTATCAGAAGAGCTCACCCTTCTGTCTTTTTGTGCACTATTACATACAGTTTTCAAATAGTTAATTACCATTCTTAAATATTACAAATCACACACTACTACACAAGCGTGAAGGTCCAAGTCTGTCCCCCTCTGTGCAGAACACGAGACCTATCACGAGTAACAGCAGACCAAGGGACACGGAGGACACGTACGCAGACACTGTGCAGCCAGAACATGAGCTGCAAA
Source organism: Nothoprocta pentlandii (assembly GCA_013398315.1). NCBI lineage: Eukaryota > Metazoa > Chordata > Aves > Tinamiformes > Tinamidae > Nothoprocta > Nothoprocta pentlandii. The sequence goes on from VZSG01000003.1 coordinate 4,495,152, forward strand.
TAGAGAGAAGTCTGGAGGTGGGAGCACACAAAATTGGTTAGTGATTTCGCATGGCTTGTCTGTCCATGAATCTCTAATCCTGCCTGACAAGGCGAGGAGGAAAGGCTTGGGGATGGGGAGGGTTCTCTCTGCAGTGCTTACAAATCTCTTATTTGAAGTCTTGCATGTCTCAAGGTTTGCAGTTCAGTACAACAAATAAATATATAAAACAAAGGAGACTATCAAAACAATCCTGCTTAATAGTTCTGTCAAAACAGTCCAAGAGCCTCATACAGCTGTCTTACAGTTTGACTTAGAATTTTAAAACTGTCTTGGTTTCAATGAGAAGTGTTCAAATTGTGTAAAAAGGTCTAGGTAGAGTTGCTGGTGGGCCTTGTTTTGTTAAGTGATCTATTTGACAATCTTAGCCTGGATATCAAGTTTGATAGCCAACTAAACCAGAGACTTCATTCCTCTGAAATGAACATGAATCTCATTTCATGTTTCACTGCCAACACTTGTCACTTTTCTCTTACAAAGCCTCAAAGCACTGGTGAATAAATGCTGGTACAGAAAAGGCTCCTGTTGTGTAAGCCTTGCTAGAGTCAACTGCAAGCTTACACAGCACGAATGAAAAAGAGCGAGGATTAAACACATAGAGCATTGAAAGACAAATTAATTTGGAAGGGACCCCAGCAGGACATTTTGGCTCAGGGCTGTGCGTTAGGTGCTGAAAAGCTCCCTAGGTGGAAACTGCCCAGCTCTGGGCAGCCTGACCATAGAGATATATCCCTGGGTGGTAAAATGTTTTTCCTTAACACCCTGTCCTAACCTTGCACTGTCTCTTATTACTGCCTCTTGTCCTCTCACTCTATACCACTGTGAACATGGTGTTCTCAGAGAAAACCTTTCTGGTAGAAAAGGCCTATCTGAAAACTTGGATTCTAGAACCCACACTGATTCATTTAGCTAAAAACAAAATAGAAAGTGACAGTATATAAAGTGGTCAATATTCCATTTCTCATCAAGAAAACAAATGGGGAAGCACATTCAGCTGCCCACACTCATGAAGAGTTGGTTCCTCAGTCATTCACAGGAATACCAAACTACCACTTGGGCATGGAAAAAGCCTAGAAATAAGACACATTTTCTCCTAAAGAGGCCTTACAATGTAATTTACTTGCTGAAATCATTGTTCTTAATCACATGACATCAGATTATTTATCCCTGTGTGTTATTTTGCTTAAATACTACTGAATGAACGCTGAATTGCTTCTCTCTGACAGTGAGGTAAATATTCCCAAAGGCTTCCAGCCACAAGAGACAGAAAACACATGAATTTCTTATATTGCTGAAATCATCCTTGCTCAGGTTCATTTGCAAGAAGATGCTGCAAAGAAAAACATAACATTGTCACATCCTGCCTGAGTATTAGTTGAAAAACTAATGTTTTTGGTGCTTAAACGTGTGCAAATTTTAACATGTTTATGCACTGTAAAGAGACTTGTCTTTTTTATTTTTATTGAATACTGGATCAATTCCATTCTAGGCACTAAAGCAGCTAGTTACTTAACCTCAATTAACCTTCAAACAGCTCTTGCTGTATAGAAGTTGTTCAGGTTTCCTTTTTAACAGAACTACCTTCAATTAGGATTTGAAAGCAAAGTTACAAATCATTCCATTTGTCTGTGCTTGGAAGATTTAATGTCAGAAATGCGGTTCTAGCTTTCCTTTCTGAAGGAAGGGATATTTCAATAGACACCGATTAACAAACATCTTTCTTGCATCACATGAATTAAGTACTTGAATAAAGTAAAATAAAAATCTTCAAGGTCTTTTTCTTATGATTTCCAAGAACAATAGACATATATGTTCGCAGAGCTCACGGCAAAGTCTTTTCTTCTAATAACATTAAAATATACTCCAATTTCAACAGAAAAAAAAAGGTGGTTTAAATTCAGAGTGGGTTTTGTTTAAGTTTCTAATAAATTCTGTTAACCCATCTAGTTTCTACATGAGATTCCATAAGTGGTAGGAATCTGAAGAAACTGTCATTTTAATTATAAAATGTAAAATGTGTAACCTTCAAGGAGAAGAAAAACATAAATTACCTAATGATTATGTTGGTGGAGAAAAGATCCAAGTTATATTCTAGAGAGAAACTTTACACATAACAAGCATAACCTTTGGTTCAATATATGCAGTTCCTCTAACAACTGATTATCAATAAACAGTTCAATTGAAAATATGTTGTTATATTCTTCAGAAAAGTAACAAAAGAGGTTATGAAGAGTTGGTAAGAAGTCTAAGTAATGGCAGAAGAGTAGCTATTCATATTTCTTGAGAGGCTCAATAAACTATCTCCTCTGTCAAAGAACAATTGTTCTCAAAAATTTTGAACATCAGGTGGAAAACACTTTTTTACTTATTGTGCAGGCAATTATTTTGGATAAGCTATTAAATCATTTCTCAAATCAGTAAGAAGTAATGAACAAAAGGTTCATTGGCAAGATAAGCAGAAATCATGAAAAGCCATGTAATGAGTAGATAAAACCCAATATTTTTTCTGGAACTCTGAATAGGATACTTGAATAGGATACTTGAATAAATTTTATCTGGTCTTAGTATATTCATTCATTTTGAAGGTCTCCAAGTTTTCTTCTATCTTCAGTCTTTCCATCTTAATTGTAATGGTCTTGAAATTATAAACACGACCAGTGCTGCGTATTTGAAAGCGAATACCTGTGGGGTAATCAGATCCCAGGTCATTAAACTCTTCTGCAGGCCAAGGATGCCCGCAGTAAAATGGACACTGCTCTGATCAAAGCAATGCAATAAACTGCCTAGAGTCAAAGTCAAGACTGCTGCTGTGTAGCAGAACAACGAGCCAACAACATGTCAGGTTGGCTGTTGCTGCTAATAGAGAAAGATCAGGGCAGCCAGTACTGCTGGAAGCAAGGAATCTTCTAGAAGCAGCAGCCAGCTGCTTTCAACCAGTAGCAGCAAAACAGCAAATTCAGTTTCCAGGGCTCTTCATCCTTCTTTGACAATTGTCCACCCCACTTGACTGTTTCTCCCCAGCCTGTTTACTTTCACTGCAGGAGTGTTCTGGACTCCAACCTCAAAGAAGTGAAATTTTGCACATACTGCTTAAAATGTCAAGGTAGTTGCCACACGAGTCAAGCCAGAGATAAAATAGTATCTTCTCACAAAGCAGAAGCTGAAGTATGTACTTTGTCAACATGTTAGTTCCAGGATCACATATTAAGTTGTTCAAAAAAGCCTAAGAGTCTTTCAAATCATTTGTGATGGAAGCACTCCCACGCAACATAAATTCTTATTTCAAAGTTCTGCCAAAGCATCCCCTGGGAAATTCTCTTCTCTACTCTGGTTCAAAGAGCAGTACCTCAGCAGATTTTCACCTACTGCAAGATTCGTCTGATTTCACTGATTTAAACTAATTTTAATTACTAATACAAAGATGTTTGATTTCCTATCTAGCTCCTGCATCTTCCTAGACATACTAATTTGGCATTTAATGAAACACACATAATCAAGTGAGTAACAACAAGCATCAATACCATTGACTAGATCCAAAGATCTTTTTTTTTCTGAATCTGTTTTAACATATTGCTTAACAAAGCAACATAAGTAAACACAAACAAGAACTCAAAACTGTTTTTTTTTTAAGAAAGTACCATGTCATATAGCTTTTTTCTCCTCCCTTTTTCTCTTCAACTACTCAATATCTCAAATATTTAAAAAAAAAGAGAAAACTAGAATACAGAAGAATCCTAGATATTATTCCAAGATTTTGATGCCTATTCTATCATTCCTACTCCTAAATTATATGGGTATTTCTCCAGATCCAGATGCAGAGAGGGATTGTAATGAACTTTCCTAGCCACTAAGCACAGATGTAGATGACTCAAACCATTTCTAAGTCATCTAGCTACAGCAAATCTTGGCATTGCCTCCTCTCAGTGCTGCCTCCACTGTATTGCCTCTCTCCTGCAAGTCTAGAAACACAGATGAAAAATAAAATACAATAAGCAGAAAAACATCAAGGTCTTTCACAACACATTTTCCTCCCACAAAAAAAAATGTCTATCACAACAGAAGGGAGGAAACCCAAAAAAACTCTAGCATAAACAGAAAAATAAAGTAAAAAGCATTTCATGCTGTGTCCAGGGAACAGACAACAGACCAAACACTTCCCTGTCTCACAGTTTCAGAGAGTCAAGCGTTGTGACATCCTCAGGTTATAGTTCCACCAAAACCATCATCTCTGGAAAGGAGTTTAAAAGCCCTTGGCCAACGCGTCAAACAGCAAGACAGAACTGGCAGCGTTTTACAGACTGCTCGTGTGCCAACGCGGCAACGTCAGCCAGCGAGTCAGCTGTAGGCCTCAATTTTCCCTGGCACACTGGAAACAAAAATGTTACCGGTGCTTCCACACAGAACCAGTAATGCCATTACTGATACAGCCTTCGTGCTCAAATTTACAGCAGTTGAATCTCAAGTGTTGCACTATTTTCCCTGCATTTTCTTACTTCCGCCTCTACCATTTAAGGCAGAGCCAAAGAAAGATGCACTACAGAGCACAGAGCTCGTCCTGGCTAGGGCTGATCCCAGCCTGATCCCAGCCTCAGATGGTGAGTCAGGGCCACAGTGTCACTCGTCACTGTTGACGCACACGATGAAACGATGCCATCTGTGAGAGGAAATAACCTGAGGAAATGAAGCACTGCAAACTCTGGTAAAATGGCATATTCCAGCTGGAGAAAAATGCCTGAGGAAGAGCAACGAAAAAGCCCTTAACTCTGAAATCTCACAAGTCACGTATAGTTCACTTCAATCTATACAAGCGTCTTTTGACAAATCTGCTACGAACACCTGCCCTTTTAACAGTTTTTTTTTTTTTTTTTACACCTGCTATTACACCTGCATTTTTATGAGTTTTCCAAAAGGCCTCATAGCAGCAGGACCAAGGATCTTCTTGGAAAGTTAGCAGAAAAATCATTAAGCAAGTTCATATGAACAGTTTATTAATGAGAATTTAATTTGTTCCAAATTAGACTATTTTATAGGTGGTGAATAAAATCAACCATTTGCAACTGGCAAGTTTAATCATCTGAATTCCCTTTTGGCCTGTACTCTGCACATAAGTAAAGGCTAACACAATACCTACATGATGTCGACAAAAAATTTCTTCAAATTCTTACCAGTCTTCTGGTTTTATGTTAGTTACTTATTATAGACATATTAAGAAAAATATAAAAGTCCATATACACATTAGCTTTTAAAAGGCAAATAGGTGTATCTTCCAAGTAATGTAATATTTGAAAAATGAAAAGGGTTTATATACGTATTTTAAAACAACCAGCATGCTTCATAACTATTCAGGAAAACAAGTGTTCTCCTTATTAAACTACCTAAAAGCAGGCCAAATAGGCCTCAGTTTGGCCACAGAGACTCAAGCAGCATGGAGAGAAGCCAGTTCAAGTTTATAACAATAGAAGGTTGCAACTTGGCCCTCCAGGTGCTGGTCTGGGTCTGCACAGCCACCTTTTCATTGTTTTTCCACTTCTGTGCACATCACTGAGATGATCTGCTTAACCCTAACAAGAGTTCAACTTATATCAAATACATAATCAGAAAATGCAGCAAGCTGGGCCAAGAAAAGCAGCTCTTCCTTAACAGCACTATTGGACCACCAAAATCCTAACACAATTGAAATTCCCATGCTCTAAATGGATAAGGTGTCTGATAGTACCTAAGTGAAAAGTCATGTCAGTACATCTGCAGAGAACATTGTTCACCAGTACTGAACATCCAAGAAGAATCAGGAAGACTGTCTACCATCCCTCCACAGGGCATGTCATTCTTCTAGTTGGATCTCCACTTTTCTCTGTCACAGTCTTAGAGGTCACGATTTTCCAAACAGATGGTTGATGCTGTTAAACAGATAAATTATGGCCTGGAGAAAGCATGAAGCTCAGGATCACTGTCAGCCATCATGAAAAATCAAATCCTCAGGAAAAGTGTATTACAAGTTAACAGTGCATCTCAAAATAAAAATTTGTATTTTTAGAGTCCAATATGCTTCACCAAAAAAAGTTAAGATTCTTGTGCCTAAAGCTCTGCAATCACTATGTTTCTAAACAGTATTTTTCATTGGTTTTCTGCTTCCAAATGTAATCTAATATTTGGCAGCAAAGTCACCAACTATTTATTGCCTCAGTACAGCTGCAATCAATTGGATTAAAAAATATTATTGGGGAACCAACAAGAGTTCCCTATTATGTTTGGGGAAAATAAATAAACAAACAGTAAGTCATAGATATTTCCATGGTAGTTTTGTTGTTGTTGTTCTCTTTCTCTCTCTCTCTTCCTCCCCTGAGGAGTCTTCCCTGCTCGTAAGAGTGATAAAAAAAAATCCTGTGTTCCCTCCTTTTCCATTTCTGTCCCTCTACAAACAGACAGGATTACATGTTTTGAAATTCTATAATTCTATACTTCTGAAATCCTATAATTATAGAATTACATATTTTAAAGCTTCTATAATATATAGTTCTATAAAACAATCTTTTGTGCTTTGAAGACAAAACAAGAACATTCACTAAATTAGTGAACACAAAACAAGAACATTCACTAAATTAGTAAATTCTGAAGCACTGTGACTAGTCTAACACAAAAGCTTGTTTGGTTTAATGATGGATAAAGGAGGGAATAAAAGACACAGGTTAGAGTAGCAGTGTAATTGTCATTGCCCTGTAACACTTCAAAGGAGGACTAGAAAGAAGAGATTATCTCACAAATAGAAAAACAGGAAACGGTGCTAGCCTGTTGGCCTGTCAGAACAGACTTGATAAGCTGAAATATCCTGCTATGATTCTGTGAATTCTGTGCAAGTCACAAGGCAAACGTTTGGAGCCATTAGAATGGGTTAAATTACTTAACTCGGGGTAGGATATATTAGATCATCAGTTCAGGCCTGAGCTCTTGTTCTAACTGCTCAACCATTATCGCTGCTAATGCCTGCAGGCCTTGGCATGACGGGTACAAGTTCAAGCCTCAGACTTCTCTTAGGGAGATCAAGGTTCATCCCAGGGAGCTGCAGGCCTTGCTGGGTGACGCTCTGCTGCTTCCCACATCCTGCGCAGGAAGAAATGACAGCAAGTCACACAGCAGCTCCAGCTGAGGCACAGAAATTACCACCTTAATAACAGGAAGAAACAGTTTTCCTGCATGACAGCAGGAATTATCATTTTCATTCTGCTCCTCAGCTATGGGAAATGACAAAGATTTTACGCTAGTTAGTCATGTAACATGAGTTAAAATACGTGCCTCCCATTTAAATAAAGTGAATAAAAAATAATCCAAGACCCCTTCTGAAAAAAGCGTAATCAAAGATCCTGTGTAGGAGTTTGATTAAGTCCAACAGTTGTTGGCTGAAAACATCTATTATCTAATTATCCATCATGATTCATGACCAAAATCGCATACACTACAACTAATTTAGCCGAAGTGCCAGCTCCCATGTCCTCCTTTGAAGAAAATAAGTAGAAATCCAAAAAACTCCTCAAAAATGGAACAGAAATCCATAGCAAAAACATGGCCAGCTTGGCTATTAACCAAGGTGCTATTCACACATTTAACAATGGTATTTTACATTCTTCCAAAATTACCATTTAATCCTAAGGAAAAACAACTAGCACCACAAGCCAGAAATGCATTTAACCACAGAGAGGAATATAACGCAACACACATCACTGGGTGTCCTAGAATGGCACAACCACATTGCCATTTAGCTCACAAGAAGATGTTTCCTGATCACTCATGAATGTACTTCGCTCAACATCTTTAAATGATCTTCCTGCACACAGCAGATATTCCCTCTCAGATCAACCTAAACCAGAGGTTTGGTCTGGATGGGACTCACCTGCTGTATCCCAGTCACAGGACCAGACAAGAACAAGTCCTCTCCTCCTATCCCAAATGAGGGATATGTCTGCACTGCCTTACCCCAACAGAGCTGGTCCTTGTTGAGCACAGTACTTGCTGTTTGTGGTCTTATAATCAGTTTGATTCTCTTTTGGAACAACGCCAAAACCCAATCCACTCGTTGAGAATCTTGGCACAGTTTGTGCAAAATGCAGCCCACTTCAGCGCAACACTGAGCGCCGAATCCAGCCATCTGTGTAGACTGCAACAGCACATCAACAATAGATGTTAATATGGGCAAAAAGAACTAAAATGCTTGTGATTAATCTGATTCATTCACTAACCTCTTGTCACTAAGAGTTGTTATTGATATCATTCCTGGCTTAGAGAATAAAAATAATATTGCCATGAAGCATTATCCAAAAAAGAGAAATTCTGTACCTTTGTGATAATACATACCTAACAATTACTTTTTTTTTTTTTGCATTTAACAAGACTGCACTGTCACAAAAAAACTTGATTATTTAAAAGACAAACAAAACTTCAACAAGATTTCTTAAGCAGCCAACTCTTTTCCTTGGTGTTTTCAGAAAATAAGGATCTTCTTTTCATCACCTATATTAGTTTAAATACGCAGAACATCTTTCTTCTCTACTACAGCCAAAAAAGATACAGCGTTGAACTTGTGACCCAGTTTGAAACTAAGACACATGCAGAACTGAAGAACAAGCCACAGGGCTAGCTTCTCACACCAAAACCTTGCAACAGAGTGGAGACAGACAGACCCTCTCAAAATTCTCAGTAACTTTGCAGCTCTTGCCCTGCCACAAGAAAAAAAAATTACAGAAAAATCTTAGAAGGCTCTTCCATCTGCTTTCAGTTGAAAAGCATTTTTGTCACTTCAGTTGCAGACAACCTCATTTTTCTGGGTTTCTATTTCTTATTATTACTTCTATGACAAAATATGTATTTTCCAGTCACTTGGAAAAAATATCCCCAGTTGAACCTACATAAAGCACCTTTCATCAGTACGGCAGGATTATTCATTTTATTCAAAAGTACATTTCCTATGAGTTTCATCAAATTGACTTTTCAGAGAATCATTATGAGGATTTTTATTATGTTTACTGCTCCTGAAATAGTTCAGTGCTTGTTGTTGAACGGTTGATATATCAATTTAACAGGTTCATAAGTCCTATAGCTTGTAAGACATAACTATACATATATACAGTATACATATACTATATCACCACATAATTTTAAGATTAATATTTTTGTATTTATTGACTTTGTCATGATTTTTACTGCTTGAAAATAAGTGTAGCAAGTGAATCATGCACAGTGTATTCAGTATACATTTAGAAAAATCAAGAGGTACCTTCTTTAGCTTTGTTTTACTCATGTCATTAGTTATCCTGGGCAATATTATACTGATCATCAGCAAAAAGATGCTTCACTTGACTCTAGTCATACATGAACATTTCACTGTTGGTTCTGAAGGGGAGGATTTGTAGAACAATTGCATCAATTTTTATTGATATCAGAACTAAACAGGGGACTAGATTATACTGGGTGTTGTGTGTGGAGTAAAACAAACACTATTACCATTCAAACTCAAACTTTTGCATCCCTGATTCCCTAACTAGTCCTACCTGATAAACTCATTTCCATTCTCCTAGTTGCCTCCTGTCCTCACAATCTCCTTCCTTTGCTGACCTGCTTATAGATCAAGTAAAGCAATTTCTAAGTATCAGTGTATTCTCATGTCCAGAAATGAACATGATCTAGACAAATTTAAAATGCTGTTCACACACCATGTTTTTCATTTTCTCATGACAAAGGTCTACGCCAATGAGATCCTTGGATGGTAGTTAGCTAATCAAATACCAATTATCTCCCACTCGCAACCCCACACTGGGCACATTTAGACAGAAAGCACATGTCTCATTTCAGAAGTCTTGCACGCGACAGCTGGCTATTTTCTCCTACCTCACTATTTCAGACCTTATCAAAAGGTCTACTAATACTGGCAGTACTGTTGCCACTGGAAGTGACACTGATTTCTATTTGCCAAGAGGTGACAGAGTGGGTCAGAGGTTCTCTGGCAGTTCAAGTCATTTACATAATAATTTCAAAGTCCCATTATGTTAGAAGAAGCAAACGTTCAATGTGCTCATTTATCACATCGTCTAAAAATTCTACAAATGTCTCTATAAAGAGACATCTCTATGGGTGTAATAAATAACCATTTATTTACATGATTCCTTTTGAGTTCTCAGTAAATAATGACAAGCACCAAGAAAACCCTACAAACAAATGACAGAAACATTATCAAAAACAAAACAACAAAAAAATCCAAGCTTGACTATTGCTCTATGCTTGTCTCCCAGTTGCATTTTGGACTGAAGGACCGAATCAAACCTATACATCTTAATAGCAGAATACTCAATACTTGCATTCTATGTTTATTTTTGAAGGAATTACCACAAAAGCCAAGAAATGCCCAGGCTTTAGCAATTTTAAACCTTTGCCTTTCTGAATGGGAGGCTATTTACACTTATCTTGGACTGTCAAGTTCTCTTCAAACAGCGGGTTGTATATACACAAGACTCAAGAGAAGAATACCCACACTATTTCTGCATTTCACTGGTGGCACCAATAGAATCACCAGTTTCTCCAATATGAATTAAATTTAGTTGACATCATTGTATCAGCCTAGTGCTCACAAATTTACTGCCATAAAAAGAAGTCATACCATTCTAACTTCCACCTCTAATATCTTAACTTCCCTATACTTCATGACTCTTTAAGTGAGACTTTTGGGTTTCACATTAGCAAGCTAACAGAAGCAGTGAAGATGAGACTGTTTAAACACAACTGATTGGACATCTGCACCAGTTCTCTCATTGTCAAATCAACAAGGACAATCAATGGAATTCAGTAAAACTGTCTTGGGGTGGATCAAAAAAGGAACAAAACCATCAGCTATGAACAGGGCTGTTAAGAACAGCTCATCCTGTTCTCCAAAGCAAAATATTCCATATAGAAAACAATAATTAACATACAAGGATACACAAGATTTTAAGGAAAGTTTGTCACGTTTGCTGAGAAGGAAGTGTGAATGAACAGCAGCAACAGGTTCATTACCTGCTGACACCTGGAGTAATCCCTCAAATTAACTCAGTACTGGTAAAGCCCATACCATATTGGTACACTCTCTCTACAGCTTACAACTTTCCTTTCTTAAGGATTAGGTAAACTAGGAAGAGTTCAGAGTAGAGCAACAAGATCTACCAGGAATCTCAGACCTAGGAGTGTAACCTGACAGAAAGGCTGAACTGAGATATTTTTCCAAGAAAGAGAAGTCAAAAAGACAACATTCTTGACTTGAAATTCACTTTCCACTGTGTGTTGCATGGTTATGGGAATGTCTAATAGGTTATGGGAATGTCTAATACATGTACGTCAGCATATGTCTGACAATATATGATCAGTAATTTAAGCTTCTTTTACAGAGGAATAGCTGGAAACGTAAGATGTCACAAAAGAAACTTACAGTGATCTCAATACCTTGTCTGAATGCAGCAGCTAATACAATAACATCAATTAACTGCCAGCGCGAGCCTAAGTGGCTGCCCATTGATGGATCCTTCATTGTTCGGAAGAGAAGAGCACGGTATCCTGCAGCGAACACCTCCTTCGGCTATTTGCAAAAAAATGGTTTAATTGTAATAGCCTGCTTGTCTCGCATTCTTTTGAATCACATTCATTATAGGAAATAGAACTGGTGAAAGCTCTCACTTTGCTGAACTTGCTCACAGGCTTTGCTGCAGCATATGCATGAATCCACTATGCAGAACCAGAGAACAGGACCCAGGACACCAGTGCAATCCACAACGAGGCCAAGGCTTCCTGTATACATATGCTTGGAGCAGAGAGAGAGCTATTTACCAGTCGTTAAAAGCCACAGCAGTTTCTACTAGAAAAGATTTGGAAATATTCATTTTAGTAAATGCATTTTTAAAAAGTATATCCTTTTTCATTTGCTGAAAAACTTGAAGATGAAGTAAAGTTTGCATCTCTTATTTATGGACTGCACTCACAATTGATTTTTAACTGCAAAAGTAATTCTTTGGAAATATGCCTTCATAAAGGTAAATGGATGAACATTAAATTATGTGTAGCTGCTCAAGCAGCACACAGAAACAGGAATCCATATTGAGAATTTTATTTGGGCTCAGGTTTTAAATCTTGACAGATAATCTGTTGTGACTTAAACTATAGGTAGACTGCTGCTAAGTGCTTTGTATAATGTCCCCTCCATGGATAGCCCATGTTTTTCACTTAAAAGTTCAAAGAAAATTAAGCTCTACGAGTTCTTGTCATATGTTTTTAAATTCTAGTCAAAGCCAGCTTTCCTATCAAGCATACACCTGTATATTTTAAGTCCATAGAGAAAAACAAATCTGTGCACTATTCCTCTGCTGGCCTCATTCTATCACTGAAACAAATCCACTTCAGAGCTTACACCAAGCAGAACTGTGATAATTAAACAATAGGGAACAGGAAGAAGAAATCATTCCACCTTAAAGTAACCCTCCTCCCCCTATTTTATTTCAGTACACTATAGGATGTGCCTCAGGGATACCAAAAGGTAATCCTACAAGTCCTCTGGGTGACTGGGGCTTTCCAGATACCATGAGCCTCCTCAAAAATGCTGAAATAACCCTCTCTAACCAGCCTTATGTGCACTATGAAAATGCAGGTACCTTGCAAGAGTTAGGAGACTAGTCTCCAACAAAATTTTGATCAATTGCCTGTTGACAAAACACAAATGGTGCTTCTTCCATCTGATTAAGGGAAAGCTATGCCAGTGCCAGCAGCACAATACAACCAGAAGGGAAGAACATAGAAATAATGGCACTCTCAGTTACGAAGGCTCAGAATTATCTTGCACCATCTAAGTGAAAACTGACTTCTTAATAAGTGAAAAAACCTGGAAGGGCAGCCTAGCTGCATCACAGTTGGGTACACAAGCCAATGACAGCTATCAGATATGGTCTTCCCTTAAAGTTATTCAATGGAAGAAGGTGTCAGTTCAGTGCAAGCCACTCTAGATGCACACCCACTCAGAAAAGAAATGCTTTTTGTGTGCTCTACATACAAACTAAAGACAAGCAACCAACTCCTACAGTGAGAGGTCGTGTCTTTTTACTTCTTTTCCTCATTTGGTTTAATAATTATGTTTATAATGATTATTTATGTTTTCATAAACAATATAAAGCATCTTTATCTGAAGTCTAGCAAACTTACAAATGCTTATGATAGTATCTTGCAAAGCCATCAGAGTAATATAGGCTAGCTTTAATTTCATCAGCTGTAGAAGAACATTGCAGGCAGAAAAACCTAAAATATGTCCTGATGCAAAAATATATAAAACAGAAAACCCAGACTTCCTGCTAATTTAGTTGCTGCAAAACAATCAGCTTCAAAGAAGCTGGTTCTTCTGTAAGTAACGGAATCAAAACCATAAAGTATTGTAAGATTGTATCTTTGAAAGCAAATGTAATAGAAAATGAAATGAAATAATGCACTTACTGGCAGTTCTTTGCAATGTCATTTCAGGAGAGAAACACAATAAAGTACCTTTGGATCATTAGGTTGCCCATGAGGATGGGTCTGTAGGGAGGATTTTCAATATTTCTAAGCTGAAAAATTGAAGATGTCACATTCTAACAACCGATTCAAACAAGAAAAGTTCAAGTTCTCTTCTTAGTACATTTTCCTTATGATAAAACTCCAGTTTTCACCTTTCCATTGCTCTGCTGAAAACAAAGACTAAATACTTGGCCAAAAATCATCCAAACAAACAGCTGGAAAAAAATACAGAAACCCTCCATTACAGTGCCCCTAAGATGTACTTCAAGCCAACTTCAACTCAAACACTTGATTAGTCTATCACTAGAACATACTAGACAACTCAGTACTACAATACATTTATCACAATCAACTTAACATTTGCTAAATATAGATGAAGTATTTGCATCAGTGTTTGCTCCACTTCCTCCTCAACATCTTCAACTTAACATTTCCACCTGAAGTTTTTGAAAGAATTGGCCATTTTCTCAACCATTCTGCACAGCCTTCACCTCATGCTCTGCACACATTCTAACTTTAGCTTAAATCATCCCTTCAAAGTGTTTTCCTCCACACATTTAACATAAAAAGTCCCATTCCATCACAATTTACTCCTACACACACACATACTCCTTGCCATTAAGTTACAGTGCATCATCTGTGACAACATTAGAGAGCCTTCATCATTTAAGGGAAGATATACACATAGAGACTTAAACCCTCCAAAATGATGGGATCCTCCACTCAATTCAAGTGCGAGTTGATACTTGTTTCACACTGGTCAATACATTAAAATGGAGTCTTCTGAATCTGCTACTGCAAGCAAAGTTATGCTAGAAGCAGAGCAGAAAAAGGAAGTGGCAGGAGGTATGAGAAGCAAATTAAAGTAACACCTACCCATACAGTGTAAAATAGCAGCTCCTACCTTCTCCAACACCCACTGAAAGTTCAAAATTAAAGAGAAGGGATTTCTAAGAACTAGCAATTTTAATGGACCATGATGTGCATCTACTTACTGCAAAGAAAGGTATTTGTGACCTATCCTAGAGGAGGAGCCTTTATGCTATTACATGTAAAAAGTCATGCTTAATAGCTTCATATTCAGACAGTCTCTCTAGGGAAGATGAAATAACACCTTTTACAGCTTATTGAAGAAAAACATTAAGTACGTGAGGAACTCTAGAAGCCCAAACCATCATTTCCACATTATTTTGGGCTTTATAAAAGATGCAAGTTGAACAAGTCATTTAAAACATTACTTGCATTCCCAGACTGGGAGCCTGAGTATCCTCAGTTTAATTAAACATGACCTCAAAATATTGATATTTCCTGAGTTCAAAGCATTAGTGTTTTACATAACTACACTTAAAATATTATCTTTCTAATTTAAGTTATTTCTGCTTAATTATCATAATAAAAGACCAACAGCTAAGTAGTTTCAAAGTGCTTCATCTTTGAAGCCGTCTACTTGCCATTTGGCAAGGAAATTCTGCCAAAGTACTTTTTCAGCAAAACACCTCAACTACAATTTAGGGAAACACTGCAGAACATGAGTGAAAGAACAGGAAAAAAGAATCTTCCCAGGTTTCTTCTTGCAGAAAACCATATTTACCAATATTCCCTTTTCTAAGGAATGTAAAACGTCAAAACTCAGGAAAGCATACGATAAAAAGAGACAAACTGTCAGACGTTTGCTACCAGAGAAACCACAGAATTCCTAACTTATTTCTCTTCTTTATACAGCATATATGAATCTACATGAATCACATGGCTGAGGAGATGCATTTTATCAGATGCCTTTCCTTTTGAAACTGATGAGCGCAGCTCAGCTCCACTCAGCTCCAGGGAGCACAAGATGCAACACACCACAACTTCTACCTCAATATTTTAATTTAGAGCACTATTTCTTTCACAAGTCTAACAACAATCCTAAAATAAGATGCAGTGGCTTTTGATGGAATAAAAGAGCATTACATTCTGTAAAAACTAAATGCCTGAATTCTTACCCATATCACAACCTCGTCTAACTTGAAATGATGCTTTAGTTAGTTGGTTTTACTTAAGTGAATCACTCCTAAAAAGTCAGTCAGCGAAAGAAAAGATTTTAATTAAGAGACTGTTATTCACTATTATAAAATAGGCTCTACTCAGTCACACCAAACACCTCTCTTCCAAGGGACTGATCTCCTGTCTCCAGAAGCAACCAGCAGCGATAACCAAGCTGAAACCAAGAGAAAGCAACAAGGCGAGAGCAAGAGTGATGCCTCTTCAGAATAATCTACTCACCTACCAGGCTTGAGTCATCTGAACTTCTCCCAGCTAGATATACTTTGATTTATTATTCTGTTTAGTAGATCCAAGAATATTTTTTTCATCTGCGTAATTTTTAAGCTGTTTTTCAATTGAAGTGACCTTTTAGCACCCCTAACCTCTTGCAGCAAGACAACCCTCAACTTCACAGCACATTGGATTGAGAAGATAGTTCTGTTTGTTTTATGCCCTTCGCCAAGAGTCTCCTTTGGATAACCCCATAATTCTTTCACAGCTAGAGGCAGTGAGAAACTCATCTCTGCTATTCTTGATTTACAGACTCTGTAACATTATATCATTAGTTTTGTCATTCTTGATTTAAAAACTCTATAATATTATATCATTAGTTCTGTCTTCTCCAAATGGACAGTGTTAGACTATCCACATTTTCCTGATATGGGATGCATTCTGTACCTTATCCTTGTTGATCTTTTTGGAAGCCTACCTTGTTCCTCCATATTGTTTCTGAAATAGAGAATACTGAAGATGCAGGCACATACCAGGGCTTTCAAAAGAATATAACGTGTTTTTGCACTGTTATTTTTCACCAGTATATGTGAAAATTCCATCAGTATCTACATGAATAAAACTCTTCCTGCTCTGCTTCACAAATTCCTAGCAACTGACATTTCTTTCTGTTCCATTCTGTAATTTCTTGCTTCCTGTCTGTAATTTTCTCTAAATGACCTGCAGCCCTAGAGGTATCAAATTCCTTTACACTGTTATTCCAACTTTTAAAGTGCTGCAAGCAACGTCATTTTGTAAAACAACAACTTAGAAGAATTTCTCTTGCATGAGTGGACTGAAACACTAACTTCCTTATATATACACACGTTGTTTTATTGTTTTGAATTACTATAGTTTGTGCCTGCATAATCTGAAATTGCTTAATTATCTCACCAAGTTTGTCACTTCCTAAAAGGTTCTTCATTTACCCCAGCACTTAGCCCAGCTATTTTGGTCACTGTCTGAACTATTAAAACTGCCACTAAAACTTTCAGTTTTGCTACACAGCAGAATTACCAGCAGCGACCTCTATAAATACTGACTGCAGTCGTAAGGGTTTTGGATGGGCAGCTCAGTTCAATCTTAAACTTTCAAAGTTCAGTCCTACATTTTGAATGACTACAAGACTGATGTATAACCAAGTTACAAAAAACAGCCTGTCAGGCTGGAAATAAAAGGACAAGCTCTCCCTGCCGTTTCATTTTTATTCCATCTTGGATAAATATTTTAGTTGTTGCCAGACAAGACTCAAAGAAATGAAATGTTTTATCCACTTTAGACTGAAAAAGTCACAGGATGCAAGCATTAAGGATCAAGTCTGCAATTTGCAAAAATGACTGTTTTAATCCCAGTTTATTTCATTCTTGTCAGGTCAGTGTGAGAGTTTTTACTCCACATATTGTTCAACTCAGAGGAATTCTCCCTCTTTCTTCTCTTTACTGTCTTATTTGAGTAACCATTCATAGATTACTGTTCTCCAAGACTTGGACTACAAAGAAACTTGTGAAAATTGTGAAAAGTCATTCCAAATTGCATGCAAGCATTAATTAGGTATTACTCCTGGGAAAAAAAATCTAAAAGCAAAGCAAAGCAAACAAAAACAATCCTCCCCACCCCAGAACACCAACCCTACCCCAAACCAAAACCCCACAAACACACCCCAAACCCATCTACCTTGACAAGACGGCCTCCACATTTTCTTTTTAATTCCAGGTTAGAATGCTCCTGTGAAAGGCACAATATGTATCTGGAGAATTAGAAAAATAATTTCAGATGACTTGGTATCACTTCTCCACAGGTTCAAAGGACAGATTCAATTCACTACACATTCAATGACTCTACGTTCTATTCTAGCTCAATTATTTCACTCTGGGAGGGGTCTGGGGGAGAGGGGGAATTTTGGTGTTACTTGTGCACTTGCCTTCAGGCTTACGATATGACTGAAGCACATCTTAAATAAGAGATTTCTAATACTGCATGAATCAGTTACAGGTATGACCACACTAATTCAGATGCTTCAAAGCTATTTCTTAAAGGAAGAAAAATCAATCCTTTATTTAAATATTATTTGAGTAATGAAAAAAAGATGAGAGTTATATCAAGCAAGCCACCACTGGGGGAAGTCCAACATTAAAAATGAATCAAAAGTTGCTTAAGAGATGAAAGTAAATCCCCAGTCAACTCCAGCTCTTATCATAGCTGAATCAAATAATGAATTTAGTAGATCTGTATTAAAAAGTTAGCTACCATTCTATGTAATTGGAAACTGTCTATAAAAACTAAGCTAGCCTTTTAAGGATATAAGCTACTTCTATATTTTCTTCTAAGGAAGAAAAGGCAGCAACTCACCGTAGAAAGGTCATGCAGGCACCAAGGAAGCTCCCTACAAGCACAAACTAGGTCGGAGGGGAGCTCAGAAGCTCACACGGCCAGTTTCTCTCTCCCTTCCATGGCTCAACACTCAGCTAACTCCAACATTGCAGCAAATTACTCAGGACACTCTCAGCCAAGTTTTGACTGTTCCCAAAGCTGGAGATTTTCCCAAGAATATTCTTGGTGGGCACCTTTTCCAATGTTTGATGATGCTCACTGTGCAATTTCATTTCTTAAGACTGAATGGGAAACTTCCTTGATGCAGCTTGTGCCTATTTTCCCTCCTACTTCAAAATAAACATAAACCCAGGCAGCTCTATTTAGTTTTGGATTTCAGATAAGAAAGCAGGCAGATTTCCTCCACTTTGCTGGTTAGCATAAACTAGAAACTGCCTGATGTGCTCTGTGTTTCATAATTCACTCAATGATTTTAGCATCTTACAAATACACCCCAAACAACCTCAACCATTCATGCATATTAGATGTTGAAACACATGATAGAAATTTTTCCTTTCCCTGCTAATATATGTGTCATTCCACTACTTTGTAAAACATGCTCCACTGTGCAGAAGAGGGGCACCGAAGCCAATGAGTAAATTCAAAGAAATGCTGCAGTAGATAAACACAGAAGGTTAAGGAATGAGAAGAATTTCACAGTTGTCTCTTGTTCCGTAATTGGAATGTGGAGCCCTACTTCCTACTTAAACTTTTTTGTCTGATGTCTTCCGCTCTTCTCAGGAAGTCAGATATCAGAGGAGTTAGATTACTTTAACTTTTTATAACAGTGTTCCATGAAATTACATCTATATCTGGAGAAACTGTAAAAGCACATTATAAAAAAACTATTACTCATCTGAGTTACTTTTTTTTTTTAATACCTAGAAAGTAACAAGACTGGAAGCTGAATCCCGGTGATACTGATTGCTCATATATACATGTCCAATAGTGTTGAAACTCAACTCATATTTGACAATATTCTGCAGGAATGATATTCAAAATATATTCTTACATTAGAAGAATAGGAGGCTATAAACAAAAAGAATAAATTAAGAATGAGTTGTGCCATTATATTAAGGTCTACTGAAGAATTTATGGGATAGTTCTCTGTTCCTATTAAAGCCAACAGCAAATATATTTCACAAGATCGTTCAGCTGTCATCAATTCTAGTACTAAATGATCAACATACTTAAACACACATGAAAAAATTATTGGTATATTTCACAGCCAGTTTGAAGGATGTTTTTGTAGCCCTAAGAAAAGTAGGTTATTTTTGGTCATTCTCCTTCTCTGTAGAAGGACAGGGTGGCTAACTTTATCAACAGAGAACTGTCTGAGCAAGGACTTGCATATCACAACCACTGACACCACATGAGCCACTGTAACACAGCTCATCACTGTAATTTTGAAAATTTCTGTTTTACAAAGGGAAAAAAGGAAGACCAACGACTCAAGAAATTCACCGGAAATGTAAGAATTGATGCTCATTACTATTAGCTGAAACTGCGTAGTTAAAAAATATAGCCGGGGTGACAGCTATCAAAAATAGGCCACACAGCAATCCATTCCTCATACTCATATGATCAAGTTGCAATATTTGGAGCTAAAATTAATTTTATATGTTACAAGAGTCAACTTTATTTACCAAAGACAAGGAAAGAAGGATTTTAAGAGAAAGAAAAAAGAACTGTATCTGTTCTCATTACTGTGGGACATTTGACCATGAGAAAGAAATGAAATCGTTTTGTGCTCTTAAAAACACTTTTAAAAAAACAGCTTTCCTGCTTGTTCCATAAAACTGCTTCTTCTAACAGTAGAGCTAATCACATTTATTGTGTATTAGTGTGTGAAAAATTGAGAAATAAAAAGTTGCATTTAAAAAAACTAAATTAATTTTGCACATGGATATCATTTTATTCACTATATAAAATTTGTCTGGTCAATTTATCTGCACAGTCTTTAACTATCACTCTGGCAACATCCCTAGATGGAAATTTAATTGGTCCAGGACAGTGTTATTTTCCATTTCACAGAATGACTGGCACTTCTATCTCGTTTTGATTTTCTCATTGCTTTGGATAAGATTAAATATCAAGAAATATGG
This sequence comes from Nothoprocta pentlandii, assembly GCA_013398315.1. NCBI lineage: Eukaryota > Metazoa > Chordata > Aves > Tinamiformes > Tinamidae > Nothoprocta > Nothoprocta pentlandii. Next base: position 4,515,506 of record VZSG01000003.1, read on the forward strand.
TTAACCCCAGGGTTGAAATATTTAGTTCAGAGAAACTTTGATATAATAATTCATGTTTTGAACACGGGGAAGCAGGCAGAGGGGACAGTTTTATTTATCATTGGTTAGAGAATTTAATCACATTGAAAAGCAGTCTTGATGCGCAATTTGATTACCTTTTGTGTAACATTCCCCTGATATTTCAGATTCATTATAATAAAACAAAGATATTTGTATTGAAACTGTTCTGAGTATTGGTATTATAAATCCTGAATAACATTGCTACTTCAAAATGGCACTGGACTACAAGTCTTCAAAATTATTTTTGCTGTTTTTATATATGAAAGACAGAGAAAAGCAGGCATCTGTTCTATAGCTATTGATGCAAAAAAAAAAGACATTTTCATAATTAAAAGCCAAGTTAAGAAGTCTGTATTTCACAATAAACCAGTCTGGCTACAGCTATCAGGAAAACAGTAATCCTGAAACAAAACTAATTTTAACAGATTATTTTTCTGTTCTATGCTGAAAGTGTTTTTGTTTTCATAAAAGTAAATCCTACAGAAATCCTAAGGTTCTAACTCTAAAAGTCTAAAGGCTACAGCATTCAATGACATAAACGTGTTTCCCACAGTTCAAGCAGTATCTCCAACAGATGTTTTTACATCTGGACAAGTCACCTTTTTGGTTGAAAGAAATACCATTTCTTCAAAATACATATTTCGTAGCGTTTGTTTAAATTCTATGCATATCAAATGCTATCATGACAACAACTTGGATATTGAAAGGAAGTTAAGTAGAGCATATTCTACAAAGTGACATGTTGCTATATATTCAAATGTTAATAATTTGGACAGATATTTAAGAATAGATCTAAAACCCTGAGGGGAAAAAAAAAAAAAAGAGTTCAATGACCATAACTACATATTCATTGTTCACTACAGACCAGACTCAACTACTGGCAGGCTCACGTCACTCACTGGATTTGCTACTTCCTCAACACTCTTTAATGAGCATCATTTATCTTGACTAGTTTAGTTCAAACACATTAAAGATATCTAACAGCAAAACTTACACCTGAGTTCTTACAGGCTGGACTTGAGCCTGAAAATAAAGTTTCCTAGGAAGTTAGCCTAATTTTAGAATGCACCATCTGGTTCAAGTCAAGCCCTGTCTGGATTAAGAAATTGAGCATCCCAACACACTAAGGCATTTAATTCCTTAGAATTTTTCTTTTAAGCTCTTCTGATTAAATAGGTTTGAGATAAACGTACTTAACAAGGTAAACCATGAATTTTATAGGCATCTTTTTTTTCCCCTCTTATGACAAAGTCCACTTGACATGATGAAATCCTAGAGATGTGATTATGTGCTTTTTGTGCACAAAAGCACATGGGTGTTCTAGAGATGCAATACTGTGCTTTGGTGTACAAAATGAGACCAGTCCAACTGCAAACTACTAAATGTACTTCTAAGCACTAGAAATTTTATTTCTACTATGTATCAAATAATAGTTTGCTCAAAGGCAGCTACTTTAGCACTTGACTTGCCAGGTCTTTACTTGGTTTCTCCAGCATGGAATACCCCTGAAGGGCCATGCTCAAAGATGCTAAAACAGTAGGTTCAGGCCATCATTTCATGTTAGTCAGATTCCTCACATCACCATATGATTGCCCTTAATCTCATTCCATCTTCTTTGTAATTTGGGTCACTCAAGAGAAGCTAAGTCCTTGCCCTAATTAATTTATAAACCTAGTGGCAATTGACCATTAAAGACTAAATCAAAAGTTTGTTTTATCGTAGTTCAATAGCAAGTAATGCATGGTCGAGTTTTATTCAACTAGCAGATAATTACAGAGATATTAACAGCTTCTGATATATAAAGGAATATATTCTGATAACAAATATATTTCCTCAGCTACTTTTTGAAATAAGAGAACATGAAGTAGATTTATCTGCGTTTCTTGCTGTCTATATTACCCTGTTTTTGATGATTATTTTTTGGGCCTGAGTTCTGGAACAAGTGCATAGGTGCCCTGATAGCTGTAACCCAATATTGACCAGTGTGACATTTAAAGATAATACGTTTGGAAGGTATCATAAGAGGTACCATAATATCAAGGGCCATTCTCCTCCTTCAGGGAAAAGGAATTCATAGGACACACTAGATACTCATTCTAGTTTTCCCACAGTCAGTGTATTCTTATCTTGATTTTAAAAGCATCCCATTTGGATTAGGACAGAAGTTTAAGGTGCCATCTGGCAGCAAATGGCATTGAATGGTGTCACTGCACAATAGGGAACAAAGCATCCAATTATACATAAATTGCTCAAGTGTCTTGGAATCTTTGGGTGAATATAATTACAACAGTCAGCCAGTAATATGATTAAAACCTGAGCTAGAAAGCCATATGACTATGCCTTAGATCCTGATCACCATATCTCCAGATTAGCAGTAAGCAGTGCATTTGTAACAAGGTCATTTTCCACAGCAGTGTGAATCTGACACAGAAAATTGCTGCCATGCAACAAAACTACATTTTCTTACTGAAAGACTGTTTCATTTGTATTAAGTCTGTCGCCACATAAAATACTGAGATACTACAGTTTCCATTTCAGAACCTTTCAACAGGCAATGAGACAGACTTGCCTATTTATTACCAATTCCAATAGTTAACTTTGGAGTAACAAATAATGCTGCTGTTCACATTTTGGAATAGATGAAGCACAAGATGCTTTAAATAAGTCTTAAGGGTGAGACAATTTTTACCCTTTCATTACCCTGAGGTTACTCTGCAACCATCAGTGAAACACTGCAGCACTACAGAGCATTTTTGCCTTTCATAGCATGCTCTAATCTCAACCCAAAGGGATTCATAAAGTTCTAGAAACCTTTGCATAGCAACAGCCAACTTTAGTAAACTATCTTAAGGTTAAAGCATATTCCCTTCACTTACAGGGAACGTAGCTGCCTTGGATCCACGTGTGCAAAGCAGAGAACACAGGCTCAAAGGCAGCATAAACAAAGCACCATTAATCTTTTTTCATTTTCCTTTTAAGTATCTTGCTTTTTCTAAATTGCAACATGTTGACAGTAACTGGTTTAGAGAGTCATTTCTTGACCACTGCCTTTCTACCAAGCTCAGATAGAGTATTATGGAGTCACAGCTGGGAGAAGTGGAGAAGCACCTGCTCATCCTGCCAGCTGGACTTGCTCCTTCGCCTTTTACCACCCTTGATTACCGTTGCACTAAGCAAAGTTAGACTAGGGGCTATAATTTGTGCTGTGCAAAATTCTTCTGAAGCTATTGACAAGAACAAGCTCCAGCCTAATTGTCCAACTAGATAGTTGCTCATAATCAGTATCTATCCATCTCATCTCAGCTACTTCGTTGACTACACTATCAAGGTATTCAAAGGGTGAATAACCATAACAGAGCATCCTTTGATCTCCATTCCATATGGCTACTCCCACTGTAACAGATGGCATCACTACTCATTCTCAGTTTTTCCCCCTATTTGCTGTTTACTGTCTCTTGTTAAAATGACCGTGGCTGGATAGTCAAGACAACAGCTGCCCATCGCTGTAGCGCTCGCTGCTGCTTGAGGCTGCAGGAGGAGATTGCTCACACACTGCAGGCTTCCTGATCACTGCTGCTCCTCCTTCCCGCTCCCCCGCATTCCAGCAGCTTTCTTAGTTCAATGCTGAGGTCAGGGAAGAAAGAGCAGGAAATGTCTCAGAGGAACAAGGAACTTGTTTACAGCAGGCAGAGAGCAAAAACAAGCTGCAGAAGTGATAAGAAAACATTTCTGCCTTTCCCTAGCAAGTTGGTTTTGTGCAATTTTTTCCCCCCTCCCAGGCAAAATTACAGGTTGCTGAATCCGAAAGCAAGAGCTAAAGGAAACTACCTGTGCTGCAAGGGAACTGAAATACGTAGAATTATTTTTTTCCAACTTCTTATTTTAACTCAGCTCTGCTAGATACATATTTCAGACCAACTCTGTCCTAATCCACATCATGATATTCTGATCAAAATCTACCTTCACAGGTGTAAAGCCTTTCATTACCCCTGCAATATCATTCCAAGGAGCAGAGCTGACTTGTATCCACCTCTGTTCCAGCTCTCTTCACAACTTATTAGGGCCATCTGCAGTTGATCTGTAGGATCAAAGCTTTGGAAGGTTCCCTCTAACACAACAGTCAATAAAATGCAGGCTCAACATTTCTGCCACATAAAAAAAATTCAGTCTCAAGTTGTTTCAGACTCAAGCCATGAAATACATCACTCAGGGGTATACTGAAAAATTCTGCTGTTGTGCAACCACCTAGTAGTGATCTTACAAATTGCTAAGACTTTCATATGAATTGCAGACATGGTAGCTCAAGGAAAAGTAGCAAAGCTACAGATTTTTAATAGTCTTCCCTTCTGATAGATGCTTAATCTTGACAGCCAGCTAAGATCAGTGTTGTGTTTGAGCAGCACACAAAGCACGTCACTCACCCTTAGAGACATGTCAAGGCAGAGATGATGTTTCTCTCGGTAAACAGAAAATTCAGGGACCTTATCTTCAAACCTGCTGAACACTTGCCTAGTCTGAACAAATCAGAACCAATAAACCTTCATCCTCCAGGAACACACACCTTGCAGTAATCCCAAGCTTAAACAGAGCAGACACTGGAAAAAAAAAAGCCAAAGTCACCCTCCACAAATGCACCTTCCTGAGTTCAAGTGAGAGAAAGCTCCAAAATATCAAGCAGTTAAGATGCTACTGTGCTAAACGTGCACCCAACAGCAAACATCTAGCTGGTTGGTCTGCCTCAAGTCAGTATATTCTGTCAAAAAATCCCAAAAAAACAGAGAGATTATTTCTGGAAGCAAACACCTCTATTCTTTCTGGTACATTGGTACACATCATCACAGGCTTAATCTTGTGGCCACTTCCCCATTGAAGGATGAAATTTCACAATCCACTCTTAAATACCCTCCAGGTTGAGGGCTATATTCAGCACAGCAGGTAGGCAGCCACCTTTGGGGGCCTTTTGTGCCTCTGTTCTTATTCCTCGTATTACCATCTGTAGTAACTTGTTTCTAATTAGTTCCAAGGTTTTTTTTTTTTTTTTAATAACTTTTAAGCTCATTTTACTTTTCATTAAAAAGTGATGATATTTGATGCTTAGTGTTAATTTTCTTGCCTTTCTCCTGTATTTCTGTACTTCTGACTCGATGACTGTGATACTGCCTTCAGAAACCTAACTTCTGAACTATATGTTTTAGTAAGCCTTGACTGCAAATGGCCATTCCGGTTCTCCAAACTGGTCAATAAATAAAAACATATGGGTGTGTAAATATAGAACACACACCATTTTAGTTGCTGATTCCTAAGGAATGGGGCTATCCCAAATTTTCCTGTTTGTATTCCATGCAGAAATCTGAAAAATGAACTCAATATGTTCACCGAATAACTCCTTTTACTACATAAAGAAGCTGCCACATGGTTATCAGTCAAAAATGCCAACTACAACAACTTCGCAAAATAACTTCAACTAAGCTTAGTCATATGAGGTGTTTAAACTAGAGCATACCCAACCAAGATTTCTTTTTCTTTCTTTAGCAAGTGCCTTCCTCTTCTCCTCTTCCCTCCACACCGGCTAATTTCTACTTCGGTTCCCATCACAGGTCCAGTCCTGCTCAAGGCAAGACATTATTTAGCATTTTACAGATTGGACCTGATCATCTGTAACACTTCACTTTTACTATTCAATTTCAGTATTGTTATTAATATTACATCCATGCAAGTAGATTAAAATTCTGAAATGACTGATATCACATAGATTGTTAGCAAGTTACATCAGCAATCATTTAAAATGAAAGCTCTACCTTCATTATCAGTGTCTGGTGTAAAAGGCAGCTGAAAAAAGTTTAATAAAGCAGAGAAAGGAGTCATATATATGGGTAACAGGAATTTAATTTTAAAATTTCTTCTGCAAGCATAAAATATAGCATTGCATGCAACGCAAGACACTTAGTTTACCTTGAATAAGATACTATCATGAAACAAAACACAAACACACAGAAGTGAGATGCTCAAAGGAAAAAAAAGATAGAACTTTGAAAGAACTTTGGTCTCCAGGAGCTTTAGCTTAGGTGGGTATTCTCCACTTCAGCATGAAACCATACACCCATCGCAAAGGTCTCTTTAGAGTGCTCAAAGCACCACTGACTGCTGCTTAGGGTTTGACAGGGAGACAAGTATGTTAATAATACTCTAGTATCTAGCTTGCTAGAAACCAGATTTAAGCTTTTCTTTCAAGATTAGTTCTTTTTTTAAAAAAAAGAAAACTAAAAGTGCACCTCTTCAGTTTAGACTAAAACTGATTACAAGCTCATGAACAGATAAAAGTTCCAAAATTCTTATTTTGAAGATTATTTAAAAACACACTCATGACAATTGTATATCATTTAAATGCTGTGCTATGTTTTGCAAGGATTAGATATATTACTTTACTTATCAATTAGCTCTTTTATGAGGAAAGAGAGATGATAGGCTTCACTTCCACATACAAAGACCTCCATATACAAATGCAGATTAAGACAATTTTCTTAAGGAAATTAAGGAAAACTAAAAGGAAATTTCTTAAGGAGAGGAGGGAAATGAAATCAAGAACACCTCTGGGAAAGAACTGAGATTTCTTCTTGCTCCACTAAAGGAAGATGTCCATGTTAGGGAAATGATGAGCACAATTCAAGGATAGATCCATAATCATTTTAACTGCATAGCTGTCAAGCTGTTCACAGTGAAGGCATCTCTGCCTAGGTCATCAGCACTGAAACAAAGTAAAAAGTGTACAATTAGCACATACGACCTCTATAAAATCCCAAGATGACCAGACTCAAAAGAAGGAATTGTTCATCTCATTTTGGCAGTATAAACAAAAACCCCAATGCCTGACTAAAGTCATGGCACTTGTATTGCATATTTTCAGACAAAGTTAGAGCTTTCTGAATAATTTAATTCTAGCTAGATTTTGTGCCTCAGGAAAGGCTTTATATGATTTAGGTCGCTTCCGGACTCCTCCTCCATAAAGATGAGATTCATACTTAATTCAAAGCACTCTCAGTCATGTCCTGCTCCCCTTTGGGAAGACATCCTGACCGCTGAGTGTCTGGATTCACGGTGGTCCTGCATGGCAAGGAAGAGCTCTAATGAATCTCCAAATTGTTCGTGGAAAACAGATACGAGCCTATTTCACACAAATATAAAACTGGGAGCTCTTCACTAAATTTGCACTGCAATTGATGATATAAAAGAAGAGACTAATGTGCAAAAGGAAGGGTGGAAGCAATTATTTAAGGTATGACAACAGAATAGTTAATTCGGAGTGTAAAGAGATATCTTTTGTGATTATTTCAGCTATAGATCAATTAAGTCATTAGCTTTCATTTCTTAGAAAGACCCATTTAAAAATTATCCAAGTGACATCAAAAAGAAAGAATTATGTACTGCTAAATTATAAAACAATCTCCTTAATGCGGAAGAATCAATTCTGCAGGGAAGGTAAAATTTGTGCAAATGTGTATTTGGCAAGAAGTAACCATTATTCAGTCTTTTTAATATTTCCCAGGAGACCCTAAATTCATCTGTCACCTATTTACTTGAATTTGTGTAATTAAGACTGCAGACAAATGACCCTGGCTCACACTCCATAGCTCTCTAACAAGCACAGACTGATATTACTTGCTCAGGTGCAAGAGGTAATTTCCTGACTGGGATAAAGCTGGGGGCTCATCTATACAGACCCCAAAGTCCTTGGTGGGTACCTCAGCACTTCACCAAACCCTCCACTACATGGGAGCATTTCCACTAATCACAGAATCCTTAAGGTTGGAAGGGACCCATAGAGATCATTGAGTCCAACCCCCAATCACTGCTTCGGAAGTCATAACTACTTAACTACAGTTTCACTGTCAAATACAGATTCTCCAGCAGAATTTCTTTTTCTAACTGTAACCTTCACTCAAAGCTAACATCTTTAAAGGGTATGGCATAATGTACACTAACTATAAGCAAATACTTCCAGGACCGATTCAGCTCTAAAACACTTATGTCTAGAAGAGCTCCGCATGGATGAGGTCACCCTTAACCATTCATAGAACTAAGGAAAATGCAGAGCTGGAAATCCTTCCATCTTTCAGACACTGCACACGGAGCCATCACAGACACTTCCCTCTCCCCTCCACCTTTTAGGTCTTACCTACCACCGCAAAACCTCCAGGTCACTCATCTTACCTCAAGATCCATTTTGGCAATTCTGTTCAGGTATCTCTTAAATCTGTCTATCATCATTTGAAACCTTATATTGATTTTCATAATATATCAAAGTTTCATATTTCTAGTATGGTCATTTTTAAGCTGCTTGATGGGCTTGCACCCAGAAATCCCCTGCTGAAGTAAGATGCAACAGCTGTTTTACTCTTAAAGCAGGAAAAAGAAACAACCAACCATCCCTGAGCTTTACTCGCTACAGCTCTCAAAGTACAAGCTGAATTACACTATTAAGTACTGCAAAACTTTCTGTTGCTATTTTAGATTTTGCAGATTGAATCCAGTACTTCTGCACTGCAGCAATATGAAGCATGAACATAACAGAATTTTTGAGTCTCTAGTACTCCAAAATGCCTTTAATCAAGAACAGCAGACCAGGCATACAAATATTGCCCATTTCTTGGCAAAAAGCCAATCGTGCATTCAGTAAAAACTGATATCCTGCTTTTATTTTGAACTGAATTGCAACTCCAGATATGAAATTCTAACTGTGCAGCAAATTATAGTGATTATTAATCTAGCTTGATACAAACATATCTATATTTTTTTTCTTTTTTTTACTGGCATATTGAAGTGGCTCCGTTATTGTCAGAATTATTTCAGTTACTGATTATGTGCAATGCATACTCAGGGAGAAGGTTATGTTTCCTTGGCAACTATCAAATACATTGTTAATGTCCCTGAAGAAGGGCTGGTCAATAATGATTTGAGTTCTTTAAAGCCTATTTTTAAACCAACTCTTTGGTTCATCTAATCCTACTTCTGGTTTAGATATTTAATTGATTATTGTCAGGTAGCCTAACATCTTTGTGAGGGAAAGGTTTTAATCTATAGCTTAGCTGTCTTTGGAGATTTAGAGCCGCACGTCTGAAGAGATCCAAGATGTCAATAAGAAATAAGAACTTGCAAGGAGCATACTCAATATTTTATGACAGACGTCTAGAATCAAGCTGAATTAAGATGAACACTGACATTACATGAAGAGCACTAATTCCTGTGCTTCCCTCCCAGGTAACTACTACACTGGGAATACGAAATGCATACATAGTTTCATTACAGAAATAAGGAGAATGATTACAAATGCTTAAAAAAACAATAAATGATAAGCAGCTGGCCCTCAACACCAAAGCCCATTATCTATAAATTTTAAGCACTCTGAACATCACTCTAAACTACATCCTTAGTTCCTAATTAAAAATTCCAACTTGAATGTTAAACATATCCCAATAAAATTAGGTATGTAAAGTGACAGGGTTAAAGCATGTTACTACTCCTTTGCTAATGCATATTGCTAAGCAGAATCTAAAGCAATCACAATCCTGAAAAAGTTTCTTTGACTTGAACAACAAAGTTCTCCCAGGTTTTAGCACTGCACAATTTGCTGCCTCTCTAAGCTGTTATTTGAAACTATGTATTTTAAAACTTGAGCAACACTGGAGTACTGGACTCAACCCCTTCTACTTACTCCTAATCAGAATCACACAGAGAATTACCATGCAGTTTTCAGGATTATATCACCAACTAATTCAAATAGTTTCCTTGCAATGCACTTTAGTGTGTTAGCTACCCGGGCTCACTATGGCAATGCAGAAAAACAATTTCCTATTAACAACTTCAAGGCACAGAACAAGTTCACTTTCAAAATAATTGTTATTTTTCTTATTGTGTTACAAGAACACTTGAAGGCTGTTAAATTATATATACATATATACGTACACACAAATATATTCCATTCCCCTCCACCACGGGGATGAAATAAAAGCATCTCAGAAAATCACATCCAAGTTAAAGTTGGAACATGACTGCCTTGCTTTTTTCATCTCCAATTTTCATTAATTTTTTGCAGATATATAAAAAACGAATAGTTCCTAAAATTATGACTACTGGTGATGTGAACTGTTGGCCAAAGTGTTAATTAGATATCTATTTTAAGTCTGAGTTCACCATCTATTCATCATTAAAAACCTACCTAGAGTTGTAAAAATCATACAGAAAATCCTGAAATATTACAATGCCATGGCAAAAATCAAAGTTGAATAAGCCTTGAGAGGCAGAAAGCATTTATTATTTGAGTGCTTTAAGTTACCTTATACTAAACACTTACACTAAGCATCAGCAATCTTCTGGTCACGTAAATAAAAGCAGAGCTCCAGCACTAGCACAGAGACCAATTCCCTCTGAGGAAGCACCTGAACTGATGCATTGGAGGATTCAAACAGCACAGAGACCAAGACTTCACACTGAATTCCATAAATCTGAGCCCATGTTTAGCCTATTCCCAAACTTGATCTTTATTTGCTGATCCAAGATACTGCTGCCACCATCTATATTAGAGTGGCCTTGAGCACTGCTGCCATCCCTGTTTATGCCTAGTCCTTCAGGTATGACTAATACACCTCAATTTGTGTCACACTTATCAGTTACCAGTTTCCTTTCTTCAGCATCTTTGCAAGGCTGTTAGCCAGAGAAAAATATGATGTTATTTCCTGATTTTTCTGCTGACTTTAAGGGCTTACTTTGCAAATTTTCACCTGGTTGCCAAGTGCACCTTAACCTACCTTGATCCAAAGTTGGTTTCTTTTCAACTGTAATGCCACAGCTTTACCACAGAACATTGCATTTGTCCCTATAAGTACCTTCACCCAAGTTTACATAGTGAAGTTGACTCGTCTGCTACAATTTTAGCCTTTTTAATATATACACTGTACAGAAAACAGTAAATGGTTAATATCTACAGCCTATATAATTGCATCGATTCTGGACAACGATTTGAATCGGACAGAAGCATTGCTTTTAACAGAAGTTTCCCGAAGAGTTTCAACATTGAAAACTAGAGCATTTCTGGGATGTTCTGATTTCAGAATATGGTTTAAGATCTCACTTCTATCATGACACGCTAACAGAAAAGCATCTTCACTCCCACCAGAGCAAGCTTCAGTGCCTGATAAAAAAACAAAATACCCTGTGGGAGGTTACACAAAGTTAGACAAGGGGAAAAGCACCAGGAGACTATCCTGACAACGCTTACCCACTGCATCTATATTAGAGTCAGTACCCAGTGAAAGACACCAATTTCCGTTTCCTTTTGACAGTAGCAGCTATAGCAGAACAGACACATGAACATTTCCAATGTTGGCTTATAGCACAAAAATTTATAAGCGAGTTGCTGCAGTGTAGATCTATTTACTGTGGTAGTACCAAATATTGAAATCCCATACACCTTCTCTCAACCTCTTCATTACAAGTTGCTCTTTTAGTGAAGCCTAATGACTCAGCCAAGTTTATAATTATTAACAATAAATTACTGCCCGTCTTTTTTATAAAAAAATCACCTGAAACTTTTTTAGACTATGCTATCATTAAATTCAATAGTTGCATTGCTCTATATGTTTCATTTAGTCTTTAAGTGCTGCCATTTCATTGCACATTTTAACAGAGCAATACCCAAAGGAATAAAAGTGAGAAATTTACTGCGAAAAGAATATCTCCTGATGGAGCAGTAATTGCCCACAAAATAATTAAAACAGACGAGGTCTTTCAACAGGAGGAACAAGAGGAAAAAAAAGAAACAAGCAAAGACACAAGTGTAAGATCTCTCTCGTGCTTCTAAAAAAGCATCCATCACTGAAGGACGCATAATTGTGAACAAGGAAATACTCTTGTTAACATATTATACTTGAAACGATAAAATTCACCCGGATACTCCTTTCTAAAGTCATCTATGATTACTAAAACCACCAGAGGGCAGTCCGGTTATTTTCTTCCAAATAGTGGTTTTTCCTAACTAAAGCTTTGCTGTAGAAGAATCTCTGCCAGAAAATAGTTTATGGGAAAAGGAAGTCAATTGATTTTATAAGCTATAAAGGTTAAAACACTTCTGTGAAATATTCCCCCAGGAAACCTTGGAAACAACCTTTTTCTCCAAAATTTTATGACAGTTGGCATATCAAGAAAACATATGCTTTTTTTTGTATTGCCTAAATAAAAATGACTTATCTGACTTATTAACAATGATTCTCCAGAGACAGAGCTTCCTGCAATTTTATCTAGCTCCTATTATACATTAGCTATATCTGCTTTTCCATTAGAAATATTTATCCTAAACATCTGTCTTGAAAAAGCAGTTAAATGATTTAGAAATTATCCTTAAAAAATTATTACTTCACTTGGAAAGTATTTTTCAGTGGATTGAGAATGAGTAACTGAAACTTTTATGGTTGCAGAAATAAAAAGCTAGTGGTAAGGTCTGATAAAACTTCTATCCATAATTATCCGATTCATAAACCAGAGAGGTTCAGTTATTTATATTCTGAAACAGATTTTAAAGTTTTATTTTCCATACACTTTTAGAAAAGCATATGGAAAAAAAAAGATTATGGTTTAAAGCCAGCAGAGACTAGACTGTAATCTGGTAACAGAAGGGTAAATTCATTGTTGTTGACAATATAGAAAAAGATTATGAAAATAAACCACCACAGATACGTACAAACATTACCCTAGTAAAAACATGTATAGTCTAAATCCATTTAACTTCTAGATCTAAAGAGAAGGAATAATTAAGCACACCCAGGACAAAATACCATCAGCCAGACACCAGGTTTGACAATGGATCTATTGAATACTCATCATATTCATCAGTAAAGAAATCCAGAATAGCTTCTACCTACACCCCAAGCCTCCTTAATCTCGACAGAGAAGGATGTACAGCGGCTGGGAAGCAGAACTCCAGCACTGTGGGAGAAGTCAGTTTATGGTAGAGGCTTTTAGTCGCAGAAACAAGTCAAGTTCAGACACTTGTGCATGTCATCGTGTTCCACCTCTTGGATAGAGGTAGGTGCCCATGCCAGGGTTTGCACTTGGAGCAGGAGATGGGTGTCCAGGCAGCCTCTCATGCTGCTTGATCTTTTCTGTAGCCACTTGAGCTCCCTGCCGAGCACAGGCCAGACCTGCAAGAAGCTTCAAATGAAAGACACTTAATGCTGAGCCAGCACCCACAACCCTGTCAACATTTGGAGAGATTCCTGCAGAATTCTGTGCACATAAAGGCAGCATGGCTTAAAATACACAGCAAATAGCACTTGGAATATTATGAATAGCTCCAAAAATAAAAGTTTAGCAGTTATTCTATTTGTGTTCCTCATACAGACTGTCCCACTTTCTCACTATTTTATGTAATGATCCCAATACAATATTCTCACTCCTGTGTTTTGAGTGCTTTTCTTCAGGGAGGTTTACTCAATAATTAACTGGTTTAGTGCCAACAGCTGGATTTTTCAATGAAAGATTTTTCATTGGTCATAATACACTTTTAATACAAATATTATCAAGCCAGCCTTCTTGGAAGACAAGTTCTGTTTCACATTAGATGGGGCTCCCAGCCAGCCCATCAAGCACAGCTCCTTTCCCCCTTGCTTTCCATCAGGGCACTAAAAAATAAGAATCCCAGGTATTTCATTAGAAATGAACTAGAAACAAATGAAAAAGTGAACTAGAGCAAGGAAATTCAAAATATAGAGGTGCTTGAAATAACTCCATATTGGAAGTCAAAGCACAAGGTTTCAAACCTTTCCTTGCTCAGTGCGGGGACAGTTTGCAGGGCGCATCCTGTGTGGCCCAGGAAGCCTCCCCAGCAGACAGGCTTCCTAATCCCCCTGTCAGCTCGGATCTGCTTCCCAGGGCACCATCGGCCCCAGGGTGACGCCTCTCCCAGCAAAGCAACCTGCTTCCCAGTCTGCTCCAGGGTGCACGCGGGGCGGACACGCACATCTCGGGCGCTTCATCCCGGGCAGGGTGCAGGTTCCCTCTTCCTCCTCGAAGCACCTTCAGCTAGGACCCAGGGCTCACACTCACACTGAACACACTACACTCACACTAAAGACTTTCATCCCTTTTAAAGGACAATAATTCTTTAAGAGACTGCAGGGTACCTATGGACAAGCCCAGCAGCTTTACCATCTGTCAGATACATTAAACTACAATATTGATGAACTACTTCAACCGCCCAAGGCACTAAAATTGGCTCTTGAGGATGAGCTCTCCTAACTACAGGCCACAAGTCCGCTAACAACTACCTTCCTACGCTGTTTTTGGATATTCCTTGCTTGTCCTGAAAGATTTTCTACCCTCCAAATGTGTGCAGAGATCAAGTATTAAGCTAAGGTCAGTGCTACTTTTCAACAGTTTCTCTGCTTTCTTTAGAAGGGGGAAAAAAAAAAAAGGCAGGCATCGTAGGGGAAACCATGTGCAACGCTCTGATAATTTTGCATTTTGGCAGGCAGCACAACCTTCTGCACAGCTTAATGTTAAATAGGATTAATAATGTATGAGATTGCCATTTGATGGTATAGGAGAAAGATTAAGCCATGTGAGAAAAGACGACAAGAACCAACTTAGCACCCACCAAAGTTAAGGGCGTGTTTACTTGCCCACACATTAAGCTGGCAAACATATTCATGACTGCAGGCTAACCCAAAATTCGCATTAGTTCAAAAATTCTATGAAAATATCAGGCTTGCTGCTGCTTCTACAGGCCAGGTCATAAAAAACCCAGAAGAATGAAGACAGCTTCAGGAAAAGCATCCCTGGTTCTCCACTAAAGAGAACAAGAACCAAGAGTTTGGAGGCCTCAAGTAGCATAGCTTGGATTCCACCTTCTGATGCACTAGCATCAGCACCAAGCTAGGAAACAGCATCCAAACTGCATGGCATAAACAGTAAATAAATTAATAAAACAGTGACCCAGAAGAATTTAAACTCTAGATGTCAGCTGTTGTTAAATCCATTTGCTTAAGAAAAGGGAGGATAGCAGAGTGGCCAATAATTTATTGTTACGAAGAGAAGCAGAGGAAGTTAAGAGCTGACATTTTGAATCAGGAAATATCAACTGAGCAACCAAGACTTCCCTCCACTTAATAGCTCTGCAATACAAAAGATACAATCCTTAAATAAGGTCACCATTTGTGGTCTGCTCAGTATTGGTAGAGAAAGTCAAAGATTCAGTAAAACTGTTTCAGAAAAAAAACAACAATATTCTTTTGAAAAAAGGTTATTTTCTACTAAGACTCTACCAGGACACAGAATACAAGTCTAATTGTAGCACAAGTCAAAGCAGATATCTTTAAAGGCAGATATTTATCCTTATTTCCTATAGATTATTTCTGTATTTTTATATTAAATTGTTATTATTTCTCTAAAAACACACAGGACCCAATCCCATAGAACTTTACTCCAACTGAATACAGACCTGTCAGTACCAAGCAGAAGATTGACAGACTCTAGAGTCTGCTTGAAGGACAGTCTTCACATTTAAAATTGTAAAATGTAGTTATACAGTTACTTATACAGTTCAACTCAAGACTAGCCTACGTTCTTCAGAAAATACTCTTGCACAGAAAGCATATCAGCTTCTTTATCTTTCTTCCATTATATAAGCACTATTTTTCAGTACCTCTTGACTGAAACTTCTTGAAGAGCTGAGGTCTGTGACATACCTACATATAAAGCCTGACCAGGTATATGTCCATGCCTACTAAAATCCAGCACGTGTTTTTTGGTTTCTCAGAGACAATGAGGCACATTATTAATACTGTCATAATATGCCAAGAGGAATACTAGTTCATTAACCTCCTGTATAAATAAGAACATTAAAGTTTTAAGATCTCCGTATTTTTATATACACACACAGAACAACTTCACCAACTTCAATTTCTGTAAATAACCAATGGAAGACCCAAAGTATTAATAGAATAGTTTTAAAGAGAGCAATATTCTAATCAATAGAATAATTTTAAAGAGAGCATTTAGTTTTTATATAAAGTAACATGCACAACCTCCCCTCCACATGGCATGCTCATCACCTTCCCTACAGCACTATCTACTGCTGCTTTATAGCTATACTACCCTGACAAAAATTCCTTTAATTAAAAAAAAAAACTCTTCTCTACCAGGTCCCTTCCAACCTTAACCATCCTGTGATTAAGGAGGATGAATAAACAATTACCATTTTTTTTTTTTTTGCAACTGGAAATCACTTGTTCTGTTTTCGACCATTTAAAATTCCTAAGATAGATAAAATTTCCTTCTGAATGCAGTAATTTCACATGCCTTTATAAACTGGCTGTAGAAAAGCAAGTTCAGTATAATTTTATGAAGTGCAAGGAGTTTATGTAATCAGATTTTGCTGACAGTCGTGCCATCTAGTACAGCAAGAAAAAAAACAAAATCAAAAATAAATACTCATCTGCTTTTTACCTTGACCAAATGGCACTTTTCAAGACTGCTTAAACAGGTACTTGATCAGAGTCCCAGGAGCATCCCAGTACATTATGGATAATAGTCAAAAGTGGAAATAGCAATTCCAGCTTTCCTATGTACATGTAACAGCTACTTTAAATGCAAATTTTCTTATGACAAATGCTTCCAAATTAAACTATTCAACTTTGGACAAGAAAAGCTATCCATACTCTCATGCCAAGTGTTTTAGCACTTCCTCATTGCAGCTACCAGAATGATTATGCAGTGTTACAGCTCCAGGGATCGACAGAAACAGAGGGATTAAAAATGTCTTACATAAAGAAACTTGAAAACTTGGCAGAAAACTCTAGAGCTTAATCCAAACTAGGATGCTCTGCTCTTCATTATAAATAGAAATATCAGTCATCTAAATTATTTGAATGTTTATTCAGAAAATACCTTATCAGTTTTTGCTGTTTTTTTCTTCCTCCTAAGTCGTCTTCAGTCAGCTAATTTTGAGTTAACAGCTTAAGGTCTAATTATTTTTCAGAGTTATGGCAGCTCATCATCGGAACTGCAAGTAAATCTGCAAGTAAAGTGAGGTTGAAGCTCTAACTATTCAAATGGTTTTTTTTTGTTTGCTTTTTTTTAGGGAATATACCTGTGTGTGTAGTCAGTATGATTTATTTAATTTTTATTTTGCAATACCTACTTATTCCATGAAAAATGTTTAGGTTTTTCTGCTCTTCATTTGTTTTGATACTTTAATCAGTAATTAATACTGGATTGTAATATCAATTTATAGGGCTATAATATATTTCAAAGGACACTAGGGATATAATTGTGATTTTGCTGCAGACCAACTGCAAGAAGCCCCTTTGTGGAGAGCTCCATTCCCTCTAGTAGCTAGTGTTAATTGCACCTACACAGCCCCTTTCACCAGGACCCTGCACCACCCCTGTCACTCAAGCTCTATTATATGGCCAGAAAGGCTGCTGCAAAAGAAATCTAAACAACTTGCTGAATGTTAAAGCTGGAAATAAAATCCAAGTGTCCCCTTACACACTCTGTCTGTTCACTCCGAGCAGCAGCATTCTGCATATCTGCCCGGCAAGCATCAACCTTCCACTATAAATTCTTATTTTGCGTGAATTCAACTATACAAGTGTGAAAACTTCCCACATTCCTCAATGCTATCAACTTAATGCTACATCTGCCAAGGCAGAAACCTGCTCTCTTACACGTTTTGTCATTCCTCCTCAGCTTGGTGCAACTGTTACCTTGCTTGCCAAAACTGCCAGCCCTCCGGAGGAAACATGATTTAATTAGCTTGGGTTGCACTCCAGAAAGCTCAGAACTTGAAAGCAGACAAAGCCAGCACACCAAGATTTAAACTGCAGCAATAAAATAAATAGATAAATAAAAAGAACAGTCAGCAGTATGTTAATTTTTCCCCCTCCATTTTTCATTGGGGATTTCACCAAATCCGTTCTTGGAATAGTTGACTTCGTAAAAGAAAAGCTCTGGAGTTTGGTGTTACTCAAAGAAAGCCTTCATATTCAGACAGATACAGCTAAACAACTACACGAGAAATACAACTCAAAATTTCCTTCTGTCCTGCCCACACTCAACACTGTTTAAGTACTAAATACTATGGGGCAAGAGGACATAATAAAATACTATTATATAAAAAATAAAATTAGATTCCAGAAACCACAGCCAGTTTGTCAACAACTCCTATTTAGACAAGAGCAAATACATCATGAACGTGCTAGACTCTGAATAATGATTTCTTTTTTCCTATTCATCCATTTTCATTTTATATTGCTCTCCTATTAAACCATTGGTGTACTTACACTATAATTTAATCTGGACCAAAAGGCATTGTAGAAGCAAGTCTCCTGACTGTCTGCATGAACTGCACTTCAGTTCATTCTGTGGAGCCTTCTCGAGAGGGAGGAACCAAACCAAGACACCTCTCAGCTGAAACCTCTCAACCAAAACTTCATATTTGAACAACTATGAAAATTGTGATTTAACTATCTGTCAGTCTATGTTGCATTTTGAAAGGATAAGCCAGTGTCTGGTCTGAGGTCTTAGAGCTTTCTGAAGCACTAGCAGCTTCTGCCTTTCATCACACTCAATACACAACAGCAGAGTACTCAGCTGTCCTGCAGCCTACAGCAATATCGTGCAGCCAGCAGAGCTTGACACTCCTACAAGGCAGCACATAACAGTTCTGCTTCTGCTTCTCAAGGCCTTGAAAACCTGACTTTCCAATGATATTACACATCCTTCCTATGAGACTGGTTAATTGGATAATGGATTTTACTATTTTAGGGTTTGCTAGTGAGTACTCATAAAAAGTTGCATTAAACATGTATTTAAACTTGAAACCCTTACCAAAGGTTATTGCTAATTACACTTTCTGTAAGAGAAAGACCTGCACATGATTTTAAGGACAAAGCTATTACTTTCCATATATTTAAATTAAAATAGAGTACCAAAGTACTGTTTACCACCTGTAACACATTCTGGCAGAACACAGGCAAAACGGCATCAATTGAAGAAGGAACAAACTGTGGCACAAATGCAAAAGCCTTCAAATCTAAGAACGCTAATCACAAGAATTCAGTAAAAGGTTTTCATATACAAGGCGGACTTAAACTGCATTTAGTGTACGTGAAAGCTCTTATTACTTAGGAGACTGATATGGGTAATGTACCACACACAAATGCTAAGTATTTGTCCTGTTCCTAGCGTGGCAGACCAGGGAGCTGAATTTCATTATACATTGATGCCACCATTAGAGTTTGAATGGTTTTGGACTAGCCCACAAAAGTTCTTAATGCCCCCAAAACACTTCGAAATCAAGTGAACACTTAAACTCTCTCTCAAAAAAGACATTAAGCTAAAAGATAAGCCAGTTTTAAACATCATTTGGAAGGCTATACAGATCACAGGTTCTACCCTAGATAAAGGTCTACCTTGCAGTATTCAAATGCTCTGCATGAAGGCTGCATGCTCCTGGTAATGTAGTGCTAATACTTAGTGGCAAGGTTATTAGCAGACATGAAGTGGCTTAAAATATTAATAGATTTAGTGTCCTTTCACATTCCCAAAACTGATTGATGTGATTTTAGTCACTTTATAGAAGAAAGCTATTCTGTGCTGCAGGTAAGGGACATAATCCTTCCTGTGCAAGAGACTGTAGTTAGAATCCTCTTACTTCAGTCCTAAGCACAGGCTGCTGTTTCTAACAGTGTTTTTGTTGCACGCTTCACCACGTAGCCCTCTCCTACTGTCTGTGGGTCAGCCAGCAGAGGGAAGCATCGCATTCCCCAAACCAACACAAGATCACTCTAATTCACATGGCAAGTTTAAATCTTTCTTGGTTCCACTAAAAAATATATATATATTTATTTCTCCCCCCAGTGAAGTCTTTTTAAGCCGTTGCTCATTTACATGGGACAAAATAGACGCTGAAACTACTGAGAAAAACTGCAATTCTCTCAAATTGATGCTTCATGTTGGGATCCTATTCAAGTATGAGGAGGAACACAAGGAAGGCATGAGGAAGAAACTATGCAGTGCTTTTCAGTCTTCATCTTAAACTTGGAATTTGGAAGTACAATTAAGACACAATCTTGAAAAATATTTTGAAGCAGCAAATTCTGTGCAGAAATTGCTCACAGATCAGAATTAGTAGATTGTGCCCCATGATACCTGTGCTTTCTAAAGCAATAACTGAGCTTAAACACTGCCTAGACTACCACAATGCTGCTTTTCTAGGATTTGTGAACATCCTAGCATTTAGATTTTCCTTTGTTTTTTCATGAGGGCAAATCTTTTAACGAAGTCTCCCATAAACTCTTTTTCATGAGGGCAAATCTTTTAACAATGTCTCCCACACACTAATTGGCCTGTCAGTAAAGCCAAGAGGTTTGATGCAATTCTGTGTCTCAGTGACAAATTAGTAATAAGCACTTGTCACGTGATCAAGTTAAACAATTCCAAGTCATCTACAATTTCATACATCACAACTTTAACATCAACCTGAAGTTTTTACTAGGCAATCCATAAACATAATAGAAAAATACTTGGAGCAAGGATTACCACATGCCAGGTCTCAGCTCATTCAAGCTTATTTAACAGACTGGCAGGAAATTTAAACACACACACTGCATTATTTTTATGCTAAGGAAGGCATGACTGCTTAAATCTTGCTTTCATTACCATGAGAAGTGAAAATAAACACACACACACTCTGGACTACTGTATTTTCATAGCAATGCCTGCTGAAATGTTGAACCAACTGTTCAACAGCAATAAGATCTTAACATATTTCTCAGCTGCTAGTTTGGCTTCTATTTGATCAGGAATATTCATTTTCACTTCCTGTTCTCTGCCTTGGTTTATCACCAGTACCTGCATGGAACTTGAAGGTAAAGTCCTGCTGGGTTGTGCACTGAACATGGCTTGAGGCACTCACCTCCTCCTGCTTTAGCTCAGAGTTGGACCAAGCCAAGTGCCTCGAGGAGAATTCCTCTTTGCCTTGCTTTTCTTCATGTAAAATGGCACAGGAATGCTATCTAGAAACTTGGTTTTGTCTTTTAGAAAAGATAATAAGCTTAAATGGCACAGAAAAATTGTGCAGAAGATGTGCAGCCCCATTTCAAATGTTGTGAAGGTCTTATCACAGGTTGATACAAAAACCAAGGACTTGTTTTAACAGCATCTTTTGCAAGATGACACTGAAGATTCAGCATGAGAAAGTCACTAGATTAGGCAGTAGAATTAGAAAGGGGCAGAGAAAGCAGATTAACAGCTGAACAAATGTAGGTGTTTAGAGGTTCTTATCATTGAGTTTGAGAAAAAAGGCATTTGGGGGCAACTTTGTGCCTTAGTCTGACTGAAGAAGCAATCCAATAGTAAAAATCATGTCAAAAATTATCATACTCTAAAAAGCAGCAACACAATTCAATGAGAAATCAAATGAAAGATAATGTCTTAAAAAACAAACAAGCAAAGCCACAAACCTCAGATATTCTTAAAGCTTTCATTTCTCCAAAGTGACTAGTATTTGCAACATCAAATACAATTAGCACTCTAAAATTCTGGGGGTGATGGCACATGAATTTCCACATTAAAAACATCTTTTGATCCAATGGAACCCTATTTTTTTTGTTTTGCATTCACTCCAGTGATTAATGTCTGGGTTCTGCGCAACTTTGGGGAACTGTGAGCTAGGCTGCCCTAACTTGAATAAAGGCCTTTCTTCTCTGCAACCTGCTGCCTTGCTAATTTCATTTGCTTTTTTTATTATATAGAAAAAGACTTGCATAAACTTCTATATATGACAAAAAGAAAACCTTAAGAGCTTATATATTCTCCCTTCTCAGTGCCCAAAAAGCTGTACAAGAGACAAATTTCCAATTTTCACCAAACTGATTGCTAATAAACTCCACATATCACAGACAGGAGACCATTTCTTTATTACTCTGCTAATAGTCTACAAATAGTATGTTTAGGATGATACTGCCAGCAACCTGCTCAAAACTTTCAATGATAAATAAGGCCCAAATAAAATGAATGACCATCATCACTCACAATTCAGTAACAAGTCCAAAGGTGACTGTTTTGTACTGTGATGGCAGGTGTTCTCTGCTAAGTAAGTCCAGTCCAGCCAGAATTGTTTTTAATATACATGGAAGCTTAAATGGTCATTATTTGCTCTATAGATGTTTCTGAGGTTTAGAAATGCACTATCCTAATAATCTCTCCCCAGTTTTTGCTGACGATCCATAGCCTTTTGTTCTCTTACATCAGACAGACACCACAATTAGGCTTCCAGTAATAAAATCCTAGCCTTCAATATGAAGTATTAATTAGTAGTTCATAAAATTGTACTACTGAGTCAATTTCATTAGGAAACTCCTTTTAAAAGAACTTAAAAAGGGCAGTAAATCAAATAAAGTACTGACTCAAAGGGTCATTTAGTCCTTTCTAGTTCTTTTCTCTAGAGTTCTTCAAGCAAGTTACTGCACTGCTCTCCATGTGTATCAGTGTATGTAAGAGAAGGCTGCAGTGTTCAGTCTCAAATACTTAGTTCAGTCTGGCTAAGCATTAACCTTTTAGGCCCATAAAATGAGTACATTTATTTTCAAACATGTTTTAATTAGTTATATAAGAGCATTTCTCCTCATTATAATATTGTCATGGCAGGTTTCTATGGCTGTGATTTATCGCACAAGAAATTTTGCTTCTATTCTCAAAGGAAAAAAAGGGTGGGTGAGGGATGTTTCCCATGCTATTCATTCCTACTAACATGAAACGTGGCTGGCAATTTTCAGCCTGTCATAGATCAGGAGCATCCACCTAACCCTTGCAGCAAAACATATCTCAGCTCTCAGCTGCTTAAGCAACACAGGACACCTTCAGTGTAACGTCCAGGCTGAACTTGGGTCTCTTGTCATTCACTTTATTGTTGGATTTACAAGAAGGCTAACTTTCCTTGCAAAATGCTGCTCATTTTTAATGACTTATTAAACTCTTGATAAAGTGTACATTTTTTATTAAGTTTTTTGGTTAAGGACCCATCTAATGTAAAAGTTCTCATACTCAATTATTAACTTTCCTTATTGTTGTAGCCACAATTATCTGGGATGAGAAGTAAATCCACACACAAGTATTCTTACGTCTTCTTATTAAACCAAATAAAATGCAAATAAAAGGGAGGGCAGAAATCCACATACATGCATGTGTGCACAGCAACACACACACTGCTGTTAGAAGACAGAAGGTGGCTAGTATAAGACACTTCTCAAAGTTTAGCTTTCTTTCGGTTTAATTTTTAGGTTTACAGTCGGTCAAATTTTCAGTACCGAAGTTAAATCCATGCTTTTACTTCCCTGTACAAAACAAGAAAAAAAAGAACACATTTTGAAATATTTCCATTATGCTGTTGCAGAACAATCACTCCGTCTTAGCAAGATGCCACCTACTTTCCACCAAAAATACACAACCAGGCCATCGGCTTGGCACAAATGATGTACTCGCCAGTCAAACACTCAGTTGACCCACTTTCTATTCACACCATATGGAATTCCTTCACTGCTAAAACACAGGGAAGTTTATTCATTTATTATATCCTA
>VZSG01000003.1:4549869-4564153 GCA_013398315.1 Nothoprocta pentlandii
ACACTAATACTGATTGAGAACAGATCATCTCATCATTACTTGTGACCTACGTTATACTGTTTCCACTGCTTATTAAATGTTTCACAAGTCATTCCAACAGGAAAACAGAAGTTAATTTATCACTGATCAGTTGCAGAACACCAATAGAGGAAAATAATAACAGACAGTTGTAATCTATCGGGCCATATCTGAACAATTTTACAATCCTTCTTGCTAAAATTACCCAAAATTCTGCTAAAGCAGAAAACTCTTCAGATTTTTAAAGAACTTGCTTTCTGCAAAAGTGACATATGCTTAAAGAGGACCTCTACTCTCCTTTACTGCCCCTCCACATTTTAATAGTACCTTATTTCAACCAAATTTTATCAAGACATCTCATCACAATGTTATTTCATGAAAACACCTCATGAAGTCATCTTTTCTAATGCCTTTGAAGATTTCTGAAGATATTTGCATCTGAATTTACTTACGTCTGAACAACTGCAGCCAGAGCTTGGCTAAACCAAGGCAAGTTCTGCAATTTGTGTTCTCCAGAAACACAAGTCTGTGAAAACCAGTTTGCGTCATGTTACCTCACTTTGCAGCTACGTGCAAAGTGCTTGCTTTTTGGTGACAGCTTTCTAAGTTGTTGTTACATTTTTGGAAAGTCTCCTGCCTAGCCCTTCTCTATTCATACTTAGAAAGAGTAAGACCAAGAATTTCTTTTGTGAAGGAAAAAGTCAAGAGGAGCTAAGACTTTCTCACCTAAGTGGAATGAAGGATGCTGGGTTCCAAGACAGATACAAATCTAAAAAGGTCATTGAACGGCCCAGGTCTAGCCTATAAATCAGTAGAAGATCATGTTGCTATTGAAGCAACCTGAATTATTTACTTGATTCATTCATTGGTAATGTAAATGGTGCTGTATCAGTTAAGCACACAGCATTCCAGTATCTCAAGATCTTGCTGTATTTACATGGTGCAAGTTTTCATTACAGCTTGAACACTCATTTAACCCACTGAACTGACTCTTAATGAACATCTGAAAAGTGAAAGCCTTAAAGCCAAAAGGCTAATGGAGAAGGAAGCTTCCTGCAAAAATACATATTTAAAAAAAATGAGATAGAAAGAGAAGCATTTATTTAGTCTTAGCATGAAAAGAAACCAAAACGTTCTGAAAAGTGGAAATAAAAGACGAAATATAGCATTCTTTTAATATATAGAAAAGGCAATGTGCATTCTCCATTTCCTTGCATATTTCAATGTTAGGATTTTGGTTTCTTTTAAATACCATTCAGCCTTCACAATCTCTTAGAAGACGTGCTTTTTTCCTGTGCCCACACCAAATTAGTTCTTTAAGAATTCCACATGGCAACAGGTCCAGGCCAGCTTCCTTTAATAGCTTTTTTGGAGTGTTTGTAATGAGCCAGACCTGCCCATGTTTCAATTCCTGAAACACTACGAGGGACATCATTATCTGCATTCACCCAGACTCTAACTGGCATATTAGTCATCATCACGCAGCGAGTAAAGGACACGCTGCCATCTCCCTTTCACTCGCTGCTCATTTCCTACGGCATACAAAACTCACAAAGCAAGGCACTTATTGTTAATCATTGCTATACCAGTGCTGCCAAATAAAAGCTAAAAAAAGGTAATGTCTTTCACTTTAGAGATGAATCAATTGGATTACAGAATTCAAATTGCCATTGAAATCACACAGAATGTTTCTTACCACCTCCCTGCAGCGCACAGACAGTCATTGCAAGCCAAGGATACTCAACCTCTTCTAGCACTGCCTATGATATCTCCAATTGATTTCCAGACCCTACAAGGCAAATATATCATTGGATTGTAGACTTTTGGCTTTTTTAATAAGCCTTTTATGAACTTATGATAGTCTGCCAATAAAAAAATATTGCTTTAAGTGAACTATTTTTACTAAAGAGTGATTTTAATGTTATAAATAAGTTTACGCCAAGAAACCCTGTGCCCCTTGCTCTAGGTATTCCTGCTTGAACAGAGGGGTTGGACTAGATTATCTCTAGGGGTCCTTTCCAACCTCAACCATTCTGTGAATACACTGACAAAAGGAAAATGACTTTGGCATTTTAAATGTTTTCCAAGACACTGTGGCTAACCCTACCAAAAACATGGAGTAGGACTTCTGCCTATGCTCATAGGCATCATTTCTCAAAGATCTTAAGTACAGCAATTCTTGTATTTGTATAAAGATCACAAGCACAAACAGAAGTTTCCTTGTAGTTCCTATACAGGTTCAAGGAAACACTGACCACCAGTGACTTATTCCCAAGGAAAATATAGGACTTGTATTATTCTAGCAACTGAAAAGGACCTGCCTGCTCATACCTGCTTTTTTCTCTCTTCTCTCTCTGTCCAAATGTGCAAAATATGACATTCTCCAGAGCTGACAAATTAATGTTTAATTTTGAGCACTGCCATGATACAGCATTCTGTCAAAAACGAAATGGAACAGAAAAGGCTCTTTCCTTTTTTTTTTGTTTATTTTTCCCTCCCCCACAGCTGTGACCACACAGCTTTGTGGTCACATTGCTCATAATGTAAGAAGAAGTTTGTCTACCAAGAAAGCACTTGTTTTCACATATTGGCATATTCAGGTTCATCATCATAAGGAGAAAAAAGAAAAAACCCACAGAGACAAGCTGTTATGTAAAATCCATATGCTTTCTTGTTCTATAAACACTTGTGCTTCATCCTGCACTCCAGGCCAGCCTGTGCTTACTACACTTGCCATTTCAGGTCTTTTTCAAGATATACCATTTATCTCCCCATGCAGTGATGTTCCTATTAGCAGGACAAAAGTCCAATGCATTTGCTGTGCAGAGCACGGGAAGCTTCCACGTTGCTGTTGCCGTTCCTAAGAACCAGCTCCATGAAAGGCACAGTCAGTCAAGCTGTGTGCTAAATGGGGGTGCTAAAAGCAGGCAAGAACGGGAGAAGTTCTGAGCTGGTAATTAAAAAAATTTAAAAAAAAATGCAGCAAAATTGGGGCAGGGTTGGTCAGGAATGTAACCTTGTAAAGCAGTGCGAAGGAGGCAAGAGAGGGAAAAGGGGAGAGAGCAGTGAGAGAAAAAACAAAGCTCTTGATTTGCCTGGACCCTTACACCTTGAAAGACTAAGCATTCCAATTTTCCAGAAATAGGAAACTTCTTTTTCATAGAGTTAAAAACCTGAGTAATTATCAAAGATTTAGAGACTCAAGAGTTACCAGAAGGCTGGCAAGTAGTCAAACCCTCACAAGTGCCATCTCATAAAAGTTGAGACAGTCATTCACCGAAAATTAACCTGCCTGAAGGCAAATCGACCTCCCTTCTCCATTACCTGGATTTGCACTCCATCGTCTACAACATAACTGTAACTACACAAGACACAGATGCACATAACCAGGGAGATGAGAATACAAAGATTTGCTATGATAGGCAAAACTCAAGACAAGAGGACAAGCAGTCATTATGTGATACCACTCACTAAACATCTCGATTTCCAAGGCTTATAATCCATCATATGCTTTTCTAAATACATAGATATACATATATCACAATATACCCTTTAGAAATCTAACTTAAGTGCAACTCCAAAGACCAAAGTTAGATGCTGAAACATCCTACTTTCTGATGAAAAGTGCAGGTGCTTCTCAAAAAGCAATTTATAGCAGCTAAATTAGATGTTCAAGTTAGCATTAAACAGACTGTATGTCACATTCAAGTTTCCAAAAATATAATTGCACAGGATTTATAGTTCTATGCATTTCTAGAGTGGTGACACCAGCACAGAAGTAAAACTAATTATAATCTTCTAAGGAATCTTCCAGAGAGATGAAGAGGATCTACTGAGACTGGAGAAAGTTAATACAGGAGACAGACACACTACTTGGACTCCTATTATCACAGGAGAAAAAACTGCTACTAGGTCAGTAGAAAAGGCTGAGGTTATCAGTTGTTTGGTATTCTGAAAGCAGCTTAATTGTTTTTACACATCTGATAAAACTCTAGATATAGGTCAAAGATATGCAGCGAGATTAGTAATACCAGTAATAGTTAGTCTTCCACTTATAAAATGACTACCACAGAATTCATCTGCCAAAGAATGTCTGACCATCAGTTATAGAAACTTTCAAAATACATTGAAAATAGCAGCCAGTTGTCTGCTGATAACATCCATTTTATATATATATGTATATACGTGTATACACACACACACACTCAAAGTTGAGAAACAGGGTTTGGAAGATTTCCAAATTACAGTCCAGCTCTCCCCTTCAATAAACAAGCTACACAGCCTTTCAACTCCAAGCGCTTCCTACATCCAAGGTTTTATCACTTCTCTAGTTTTCTGCTGTGTAATATATTTTAAAAAAGTGGGCATGTTAACCTTCCGAGATTAACAGGTCTCAGCTCAAAAGGCAATTCATTCTTTTGAAATGTTGTTTTTTCCTGCCTCAGTCTCAGGTTCTCCCTCTGCTATTTTGCCCTCAAACAACAGCTTGAGGCTTTGGGCACAGGAGCTTTGCCAGCGAGAGTGCTGCTCTGTGCCCTGACCCTCATGAAACACTCTTCCTTCTAACTTCAATAGCACGTCAGCCTTCACTCCTTGGGATTGACTGTGCATTTGGAAAGTACATCTGGATCCTGTAATTCATGCTTTTTAACTTCTGTCCCTTCAGTGTCTCATTTCTCTTTCTTCCCATAGCAGCAGCACAATATGTACTCAAGTACAAAATACTTCACTACTGGGAAAACTTGTCAAGAAATAAAGCTGGTTAAAAAGGTGAGGTAATAGGATTTAAAGCTCTGCTGTATAGAAACATATAGCTGCTACTCAAAAGTAGATAAGCAGATGTTCTGGCATGAAGCCTTTAGGCCAATACTGACTCAATACAATTTTATTTTGTTTGAGCATCTGCAAGTCACTGCACATTGGCAGGAAGTACCAGGAAGGTGGAGCAAGTAGCTGCCAAATCTCTAGCTGCCCTTACACTGTTCTGCTAGAACCACAGCATACCCTGAAAACTGCACTGCACAAGGCCAATGTGGCTATCCAGGCAGGTATTTCTACAGTAAAATAAATAAATAAAAATCTCTAAAAAGATGTCAAATCTCTAAGTTATTTGGTTACCTTACACCCTTCTTTTTCCTCCTTGAAAACAGAGATAATTCTGCTGTTAAATATGAAAAAAAATATTAAAAAAGCATGTCTAAGTAACAGGTATTTCAGTTCAGGATACATTTGCCTATCTTTAACTTTTTAAAAATATCAAATAGAGAAAGCAGCAAGATAGGAATGTGTTTTAAATAACTATTAACACTCTTAATATATAATGGGATACTTGATTCAAAAAAAAAAAGCTCTAAACACCTCCTATTCATGGCACTAAAACCAGATTAGCACACATCTTGCCTGCTGTGCACTCTTAAGAGAGCACCTTATTAGCTTTAGTTCAAAATGAAAATATTTAAGCCCTGAAATTGACACTAAGTTACTACATTCCACTAGCTCCACTAAACTAGAATGGTTTAGTCCATTCTGTTTCCTACATTTCATTGGGAAATACAATATGCAGAAATCAACAGGCAAAGACATTAAATTCCGCAGTTCAACTGCAGATGTGTAGTGGAAAAAAATTGCACTGTCAACAAACAAGTCTACGTATGTTTTGCTTTACTGCGCTAAGAGAAGTGTGTGGATGCACCAGACTTTAGTCTAGACTGCGGAAGGGCAAAGTCCAGGAATTGCTTTGCTAAGTGCCAGCCCTCTCTCTGTCAGTGCTTCATCAGCATTGCTGACAGGTTGTCAACAGAAGCCTAAAGCAGGGAGAGCAGTGGTCAAAGCACGGCAATACAAACAAAGTGCAAGAGCAGAGGAGCTGCCAAGCAGGACGGAGGTGGACAGCAGTGAGGACAGCAGCCTCAGCAGCAGCTCTGGTCTCCAGGCCGAGGCACCTGCCTCCCCTGTGAAAACAGCACTGATCTCCACGCTGCAGCGTCAAACCTGCCATTCGGCTTCACTGAACCCAGCTCAGCTTTTTCAACTCCCAGGCAGTGCTTGGAACAAGAGTTTAGCCTCCCCTGACCTTTTTTTCCATTTTTTGAAGCATATATGGCAATGCTTTCTGATTTTCCTGTTGGTTCTTACCCATTTTTATGGATGGATTACCTACTTAACTCAACCCCCCCAGCTCAGGCAGTCGTGCTGCGAGGTTCAAGTAATTTGTCAAGAACAAGATCATTTCCTACATCTTCGCCAGCTTAGCCATGGAGTATTCTTATCCACTGCCTGAGAGGACTTCAAGATAACACTAGATTTTAAATATATAGATTTAAAAATAAAAGTGTGAGCATTGGACAAACTCAAAGGATTATCTGCTTTTTAAAGCTAGTATTTCATGTAAAAAGAAAGTCTAACAAGTACTTGACCACTAGCTCCTTTTCCATTCTATAACAAGTTTTGAGAGAAAAAGATATGAAAAACATGAAAAAAAATGAAAAACCCTTTTCTCCAAAGTTCTCCTACACGAGGAAGTCAATTTCACAGACTCTATATTAATTTTCATATGTATATAATATCCTGTTATTCAAAAATATGATCTGACTTGGTCCTAAAAACCGAGAATAAAACAGAACGCATTTTCCCATTTGCTATAATATTAGTAGTTCTGGTTTCCAGTATCACTGTGCTTATCCAGTAATCACCCTTATCTGCTGCTCTCTATGGAAATTAGATTACAAACACTTGAAAGCTTAACTGCTAATCAGCCATGGATACCGCACTGCCCATTCGCAAACTTACTACATAATATATTCCAGAATGATTGCAAAACAAATCTTGGGCTTCTTGAGTCCTTGGCAAGCATTATCTTACAACAGTGATATTTTTATAACGGGTACTAGAATGTGAAAGAATAAAAAAGGATTTGTGCACGCAGGGAACACGACAGCCAGCAGTCAAGTTTTCACTGGCCTGCAGCAGTATTACCCGCCAGTCTTGACTCATAAGCAGCTTGTTGGCTGCATTTAGCAGCAGAGGAACGTTCACTTGATTAGCTCTCCTCCAGCAGGAAGATACTGAAGTCCATGCAAATACCTCCCAGGGAATGTGACACAACTGATAGTAAACATCAAACTCCTCCCCACACCAATTAACCTCTCCAGATACTTAACTGATACCAACTGCAAGCTCTTATTAACTGAGCCACTAGGGTTATGTCATCTCAGTTATCTTTACATTTCTACAGTTAAGTATTTTAAACTTTATACAATAAAGTGGCTACGTAACTGCATTAATTGGTTCTGTGACTCACTGAAGTGACTGACTTCCCAAGAACTACAGCAGAAATCCAGAGGGGTTCTCTAGCCTAGTTGTGCAAATTTGTTTTCTTTGGCAGAAAGTAGATGCATATAACAAAGTAATTTGTTAATACGTTAAGAGAGATACTGCACAAGACACTTTGCAAGAGTTTCTACAGCAAGCTCCACTCCAGGGTTTGCAGTATACGTGGACTTAACAGCTGAGCACCAGCCACGTGCTCAGCCACCAGGAAAAAAAAATATCTCTGTTTAAAAAACAAAAAAAAAGCCTCCTACAATTTTAAGGAAAATCTACTTTCCAACACATGTGCTGTCCTAGCCACATTGGGCGAGGTGTCAAAGTAAAAGATACTACCATGTATTTATTACAGACATAGGAAAAAAACCTAACTCCATCAAGCCACATCTCTGCTTGTGAGAAAATTTTAATAGCAGTTTAACTGTCTCACCGTTATCAGTAGAGTTTTGATAAAAATAGAGCCTGAGACCACCAAGGATGAATAGTGAAGGGAAGTTTAAGTCACACTAAGATTCTACTGTTTCATGAGTTATAAACATGGAAAAACACTAAGCATTTAGTAGTTTAATGAGATTTTTTCCCCACACACACAAGTAAAGAAAATAGCCAACACCAACATCATTTTGAAGATTAAAAACTCACAGAATGACCTACGAACATCAGCTTATTCAGAACACTGCATTTAGACAACCCTCCTCACAAAATTAGAAAGGATACAAAGACTTTATTACTATTTCCCCAATTCATCTAAAACGAGTATTTCCAGAAAATCATTTCTATTATTCAGAAACCAGTAGTATATCTTGACACATCTTGTATAACTAAGCATAGCAAACTACCCCCAGCTTTAAGTAGCTTTGTACTATGAAGCAACAACATTATTAAAATACACCCTAATACATTCACTTCACTGGACATCTTTCAGACACGACCAAGGACAATAGTATCCACTAAGTATAGGCAAAATATAGAAGCAGCTTAAAAATATAAAGCAATAAATTACCAAATAACACACACAAAACAAGAACAAGCCCCATCATGGAGCATTAACATATTCAGCATTTTGATAAAGAAGTCAAAGATTCCTTGATAGTCAAATATAAATATTAGTTAGCAAGAAGAAAGGTTAAGTCTTCCTACATGCTATACTGCTATGAGTACCTTCCTAGTTAGCAGCCGTGCTCCACAATGAGAAAAACCATGAAGCAACCTACCTCTACCTATAATTTTACCTTTTGCATTTCACATGACCCTATTTATCAGACTTACTCACAGCTTTTCTCACTATTTAGTAATTTGGCAGAGTTGCTCACAGCTTTTCTCACTATTTGGTAATTTTCTCAGTAGTCGGAGGCAGGGTTACACAGCTGGGCCAGATCAGAGCATTCTTGGAAAAGCCAGCTGAATGGCATGGAATTTACACCTCCCTTTTGCTTATCTTTTCTCAGGTGACAGTGCAGGTGTTTGTGAGATTATATGATAGGCAAGATCGAAAGCTTAAATAAATTTCCCAGATAACTTCCTATTAGTAAGATTAACTAGACTATGTACGGAAAAAGCAAAGAAGAACATGAATTAAAGAACAAAAACCTCAGAACTCAACTATTATCTGCACGTAAGCACTGCCCTCGTGCCCTCAGCTTGCTGTAAGTATTTCCTTAGGAAGGGAACTCCAGCTGCACTGGAGAGTAGGGGGTTCCTTTCCAGTTTTGCTCCTCCTTGAGTCCTGCAGTGAAACTCCTCTCAGTGAAATCTAGATTAAAATCTTTCTAGTCAAATTCAGGAATATTATTGAATTGGATCTCTCTTATGCCAGAAAAAAAAATTAGGCAGCTGACCACATGGCTCCAACATTGCCCCTTCTTGCCTTCCTCCGGTTCCTCAAGTTCTTCTTTCAGCACATTATTTTTGAGCCTCTCCTTCCCCTCGCAGCTGCCTGCAGAGCACCACGGCCTTTCCTTTCATGACTTCACTCTTTCCTCTCATTGTCTTATCCCTGGATAAATCCAGCCACATGTTTCAGTTCCATGCCATTCTGAAATTGTAAGATTGTCAGAGAAATGAGATTTTAATAAACAGCATAGTAATCATTCCTGTACATTGAGCTTACTTTCTTCTATGTATGGAACTGATTGCAGCACTGGGTCACCTCCATGGAATGCTCTACGCAGTGTAACCTGCACCTCTCATAGTTGCTCTCATGCCCACCACTGGCCCCGAGGTACATGCAGGAATGTGCTTTATTTTTGTGTTTAGAGTCCCATCAGTGAAGATTTATAAGAGAAGATTATGGCAAAGAAATGTGCCTGTTGCTTCTGATGCAGAAATGGGGCATAAGGTACATTGGTCTGGCTGACAAGGTTAAGCCCCCCAAATCTATATTCTAATTTGTATATATATATATATATTATATTTTCAGAGTTATCAATTTATCTTAAAACAGCAGGCTGCAAATTGTGGCAGCTTGTGTGTAGATAGTGTTCTTTCTAAGACATGAAAGGAAGAGACAGGAAAGGATAATAAGTGTGTCAATTGTCCCAGTATAAACCGGTCTGCCTCACAAATCAGAGCATTTACAGTGAAGAGTTAAAGATGCCAGGATTTGGTTTTATATTACTGTTAATCTGGGATACCTGCAAGCTGCCACTGCCATCTCTCTCCTCTATCCCTTTTGTCAGAGCTGGAGATGGGACAGACACAAGTGAATGATTAGCTCAACAGACTAATCTGACAGAAAATGCTTCACTTTCTCTTCATGCATTATTCCCATCAGATAAGATGCTGAACAGCTTCACCTGGCACACGGAGAGAGCGACAGGGAAAAATAAACCACCCACAACCCTGTAAGTCATCTCTGCTTATGCTAAATGAGATGTCAGATCATGTAGCATATCGCATTGCCTAGGGCGCAACCCTAAACTCATCTTCAGCCACTCGCCTGACTAAAAATACCCATTTTATAATGTATACATTTTTATAAGAACTTTTTCACAGGTGTATGCTTCTATAAAAGGTGACTGGGAAATGGGCTTACATAAATTTATTGAAGGAAGTGTACTGATACAGTTTGACTATGTATGGTTAGCACCTAATTTAATAATGCTAGACCTTGTCTAATTCCAGTGCTTTTGCTTTTAACCCAGAGCTGGATACAGCAAGCACAGGTCAGCTGTAGGGCTGCAGTGACTACGCAGGTCATTCCCTCACGAACATGTGCAATATGAAAATGGTTTTTAAAACAATAGGTGGTAGCTGTCAGCTTCCTCTTCCCATAAAATATAAATAGGTACATGCAAAATGTGTAAGTTGGCTAAAGAAATTGCAGTATATAGCCTAATCAGCAAGCAGTTCTGCAGCCACAAGTGGCTAAAAACAAGTGTAGTGGTGGCAATGGGAAACTAAACTCATTGAAATAGCTGTGAAGAAGCTGCCTATGCTGTAACCAGTACCCATTTATAGAAATAGTCATAATTAGCTGTGCTTTAATTTAACATTTTTGATTCTGTTCATGATTATAATATGAAGGGTAACTTGATTTTTCAATGATTACTTTTGCTAGTTTAAATGAGTTTACAAGTCACTGACATACATTTATTAGAAGCACTATAGTAACTTTCTGTGACTTGCTTTACAGACATATTATACAACGTTTAATGATTGTTTCTAACAGGCCCAGGGAGATACAGCTGTAGATTAAACAAGTCATTGGCAAAAGGCCATTTCTTAGGACGATCTTACCAGCAGGTGAATTTTCATTGCACTAAGGTTTGCAAACTAAACCATATTCACTAAACTTAATTAGCCAAGGGAATATTTTCAGCAAATGATACTATTTTGTTAGTACAGAGTGTCTAATCATGCCTTAATAATGTTCTTTATTGCTTTACTTTGCTTAATACTTTCTATTTCTAAACTTATTTTCCTACCTTTTAAGTTATTTGCATGGTGATTTTTATATAACTGTATTTCCCGATATTCTCATGCATTGCAAGCAATCCTAGTCTCGCTTCCTTCTAAAGAGTTCTCAGGATTCTTTAAATTCCTCAATAGATGATGTAAAATTGCAAAAAAAGACAAGCAGAAGGAGAGTAACTGCTTAAGAGACAACTGGGCATGTGTTTGGGAGGACAGACAAGACAGTTTGTAGATGTTTGGTGCTCCGTACCAACCCTGGAGTGTATTCTGTAGTACAGTGGTTTTGCTAGGGATAAAGAACTTTTGGATGAAAAGCTGAGGGCATGTACTGCTGAATGACTTAAAAACACACTTCCTGTTAGTGGTTAAGTTAAATATAGTATGTTTTCTCCCATAGTAGTATGCAGAACATTCTTTTTTTTTTTTTTTTTTTTTCATTCCTTTCCTTTTTTTCCCCAGTGCAGTTAGGACAATGATTTCAACCTTGTTGATTTCCTTCTTGCCTAGAGAATGTGGAAACAGAACATTTCTAGAGGACTAAAATCTGAATAGTTGCTTTGGTGACCAGCTGACTTCACCTTTTTAGAACTGCTGTTAAAAGCAGAGGCTTATGCCTTTTCTGTCTTTGAACTTCCAAACTGTCACAAACTTAAACCCCTTTCTTTCACATCTGTTCTCAGGGTATGTGTCTCCTGCAAGGCTGCAGTTTTATTTTTTGTGTTTAGAGAGTGTGGGGGAAGGTTTAAGTTTTTCTACTGCTTGGGTTAGCCAGTCAGCTTCACAGGCCCTTCTTAAAATTCAGATCTCCCTCAAAGAGAGATTTCAGATCCAAAAAATATCAAGATATCATGTCTATCAGGCAAGTTCTCTTTGCTTTAACCTAATGGTCTGAGGTTTGTTGTTGATGTTTCTTTTTTTTTTTTTTTTTCCTTTTTAAAAGGTGCTTATTTGTAGTTTTGTAGTCTGTCACTGTTAGCTATTGTGGTTATGTGACCAAGTATGACAGATTACGTGAGAAACCACAAGGACAAATGTTACTGTCTACACAATGTGGCCTTCTGTTATAACATGGATTTAGTGGTACGAAGAGATTTTTGCAAAAATGTATACTTTGAAAATAATTTTTCTTCAGAGATGAAGCCAAATTAGGAACAGATTTGCAACAACTACTAATTTCCACCCTCTGGCTGTACCAGGCTGCTCTTGGTAAAGGGCCAAAGCACTAAAATGCAAACCGATTGCCAAAATGATCTCAAGTTTGTTTGTTGGCTTAAGGAGAGTGGCTTTCCCATGCAAATTTTCCTAAGTAGGATAATTTCATTATCTCATCTTACTCCCTCTATTTAAAATTGCTTGCAGACTTTATCTGCTCATATGTCTTTGTTTCATGCATTGCTTTTCCTTGCTAGAAATGATTACTCTTGGTTTGCAATAATCTAATTAAACACTGCTCTAGGAAGCCACGTAATGTCTTGCACAATGCAAACTATGATTTTATGCTACAGCCAAGCAACCGACTTGCAGAACGGTCGCAAGCTGGAGTTAAAAAAGGGTCACTATAGTTTTCATGCCGTCTGCCAGACACTTGTCCTATTGCCAAATGGCAACGGGAAAAGAAGGAAGTAGGAGTAGTTTGGGGGTGAATCTTTCATCATATGATGTAGCTGTTGCCTGCTGGATGCACATCTTGTCTTCATTACAGTCAGGGCTGCAAATATTATTGCATAAGGGCAGACAAAATAGTAAACGCTGTGGTGTTTTTTTTCAATTTAATATGCATAGTCCCTACCTTTATGTTATCTTAATGCCTAAATATCTCTATAGACAGACCTGCGGCATGTTATTGTTTTCATTAATCCTGCTCCTGCTTTTGTTTGTTAATTTGTTTTGTTTTCCCTGCTGTTCTTTCATCTTAGAGCTGAGCACGATGCAAATTTGACTGAACACCATTCAACTCTTGCAGTATGACTAGTCTTCTAGCAAGTTCAGATATGTTTGGTAAAACAAAGCTCCAGAACATTTAAAATCTATGCTGAACAAATAGTACTATAAACTTTGCATTAGGAGCTCATAGATTTGTTCACAAGAATGTCAGGCAGTTGGAAAAGATTCTTTTTCCTCTGGAATGAATGACCTTTCTGCTGCAGTTATGGGTGCTGCTTAACACAAATAAAAACAGCAGAGAAAAATGAAGCTGCCAGAAAGGCTGGACGAAGAGAAAGCCAAAGAAAGGCACATGTGAAGTTTTTTTTTTCTTTCTTTTTTTTAACTGAAGCTGGCAAATCGCTTGTTGAACTATCCCTGTAGGATGATGCAGTCTAAATTAGAAACTGATGCTGCTGGAAATAACTTTATATTG
Source organism: Nothoprocta pentlandii (assembly GCA_013398315.1). Taxonomy (NCBI): domain Eukaryota; kingdom Metazoa; phylum Chordata; class Aves; order Tinamiformes; family Tinamidae; genus Nothoprocta; species Nothoprocta pentlandii. The sequence goes on from VZSG01000003.1 coordinate 4,563,488, forward strand.
TCTGTCACTGTAAACAAGTGACTTTAAAGAAATGACTTTAAAGAAATGACTTTAAAGTCACGATGACTTGATTGATTTTGGGATTCCTAAGTCACGATGGCATGAATGGTAACCAAGTATGAAATGAGCAATAAAAGGAAAACTCTACATTAGAAAGCAGAGACACATCCCAATGAAAAGTTCAGATTTGAGCAGTTAGCCTTGATAGAGTTGACCTGTTTTATAGTCTCTTAACATCTGCTGCAAAGACGCAACTCAATTGAGTTGTTAATGAGGGGCAGGTGTGGGAGCCGCATGGGCTGGGGTGCTCAGCAGGTGTGGGAGAAGGCTGCATTAACCTGGGCTGATTCTGCCCACCAAGTACCAGCTGCATCCCGTGTGGGAAGTGCACAGCACACGTGCGCCCAGCGAGGGCCCAGTTTTTAGTGTTTCCCCCAACGAGGACAGAGTTTTTACTGTTCCCCTCCACGTGCAGAGCCACGGGCATTACGACCCGGTGACAGGGCTGGCGAGGTCACCCCTGAGGCACTGGTGCTGCCTGAGAGGGGCAGAGAGGCCTTGCGCATAAAGGCCCCTGACGGCCGCCCCTTCCCCGCCGCCATTTCCTCGCCGCCCACCCCCGCCACGCGCCCGCCGCCTTCGCTGGCGCTGCCCGCGCATGCGCGG
>VZSG01000003.1:4564354-4586191 GCA_013398315.1 Nothoprocta pentlandii
GCGGCGGCGGAGGAGGGAGCTGCCCCTGCGGAGCGGCGGCATGGAGAACCCGGCAGCCGCCGGCGGCGGCGGCAGCGAGGAGCCGCTGGGCTCCGGCAGGGCGAACGCGAAGCGGGGCGGCCGCGCCGCCGAGGAGGAGAGCCGCAACAAGCCGCGGCTGGTGAGCGGGGGCCGCGGGGAGGGGAGGCCCGGCCTGCTCGGGGCGGCTGCGAGGCCGGGGTCCCCCGGGGCAGCGACGGCTGCGCCGCTTGCCGGCCCCGCGGGGGCTCCCGGGGCGAGCTGCGGATCGGGGGGTGCTGCAGGTGCGCCCGGAACGGCCCGAAATCCCGGGAATGCCGTGCGCTCCCGGGAGCGGCTCGTGCAGCTGGGCGCGCCCGGCTCCGCGGCGCTCCGCGGCGCTCCGCGGGGCTCGGGCCCAGCTGCGCGTTGCCCTTCCCGGGCCCTCCCTCCCGCTTCCTCGGGAGCCCCTTCTGCCCCTCGGCCTGGGAACCCGAAGCTTCGGTTTAAAGCAAATCTGGAGTTTAAAGCACGCTGGAGTGTGCCTCGAGAGTGAATAACAGCGTGGGTTACTGCTTCCGTGATTCAACTTTTACAACTTGTTGCTTGGTTATTATTTACTTTGCTGTTTGCACTTCTTTACCTTTGCATTAGACGGTTGTAACTTAATTTTCCGTTGGAGGTTTCAAGAGAAGCAGCCTAGGCAGGGAACTCTTTAAACGCATGTTGTATTACAGATGCTTGTTTCTTGGTTGTTTACATTTTGTGCTAATTACAGCGTTTTGTTTCATTTCTGCAAGGTTTCCCCACAGATGCTGGTAACATTAAGTCACAACATAAGTGCTTTAACCTCGTGTGAGTTTCATCAAGCCCTGGGCACCTGGTGAACATGAGAACTGTGTTTCCTTGTCCGGGAAAATAAGTTACAATGTGTGTAGGGAGGAAGCTAAACTGGTTGGTAACATACAAGGCATAAACAAGCTGCCGAAAGTGACAGTTATTTAAGTGCATGACAGAAAGCCAGAATACTGAGTAACTTAACGTTTCCTTGTGTATTTTAACCAAGCATAATGCAATGTGGGGTCCTGCTTGTTTATGCGTATAGCCTTCTGATAAATAAACTCATACTTCCTTGTACAGTCATAATATGAACAAACTTGTTAAACCTAAACTATCTAGGAAGGGTCATTGAAGATGCCTACAGAGAAGCCAGTGAAAAAAATATCTTGTGTGTGGTGTGCAGACACAGGAAACTGCTTCTCTTGGAAGCCTTGGAACTCAAGATGCACCTAATTTTTGAGGCTGGGTAATTATTAGATAGCAAAGTACTTTGCTAAAAAGAAATTCAATTTTTAGTTCCAAATTATATTATATTAAGCAGGCCAGCCATGGCTTTCAAGTCTTCAGACATTGTGGAAGCGCAGAGAATGCTTAACTTCTCATTGTTACTTTTGGTAGAAAAAAAAATAGTTTAGAGTAATACTTATGGAGTTCTTATGGGCTTATACCTATTAAGGTTTCCTGAGGATGTTATTCAGCTGAACAAGAACATGGGTTTGAATAGTGGTGTATGCCTCGATTAGATAACATCTGCAAGATAACGGTGCCTGGAGATCAAGTGACCATGCTCTGATTGTGTAATTAGGTGAATATATCAAATGGGGAAGTAGCTTTATTTTGGATGTGATCTACCCAAATTCAGTGTAAAGCCAAAGTGAAATAGACTCTGTGTTCAGAAGAAGGAAGGGGCTGGACTCAGCTCAGGTGCCTTCTAGGCTCTGGAGTCTGTGAGTGAATGGACAGCCAGATGTATTGCTGTCTCCTAAGGGAAGAACAGGCCTGTAATCAGGAGGACAGCTTATATAGAAGAATGATCTTGTTAAGTTCTGCTGCCTTTGATTTTTGAATGGGGCATTTGTTCAGCTGAGGCTAGCAAAGTGTTTAGGTACTCCGAGAGCAACCTGGCTTGTACCTCATTCCAGTTCTCCTCACTGTGCAAATAAGATTAAGGGAGTGTTTTGGACTTCTGTCCTTGGTGTTTGCAAAAGTGTGAAATTGTCACTGAGTTTGTACATAAAGCCTGTGAAGAGTCTGGGATGGAGACTTTCTTGCTGCAGACTCACAACTCTAGGAGTCACTGAGTTACAATTAAGTTATGTAGATTTATTAAAATCACTTCTTCGGGGCAAATTCTCTCAAATTAGAAATAATTTTTTTGTTAGTTCTTAGGTTGAAGTTCATTTTAACACAGAAGGAAAAGAAAGACCAAGTCTGTATTAGAACTCCTATTTCTTTATTTTTTTACTGTAATTTTGAGAGTCATTCAAATCTAATATAATATGTTGAACTTGCCAGACTGTGGAATTAGAAAATACTAGTCTTTTTTTCTCAAGATTCAGTGTCCTAGTTTGAGCACCTTGTCATATCTTCATCTTTTCTTCTTGCATCGTTTTGTTCTGGCCCAAGAACAGGAGGTAGGAGTGAGTGTGTGGTGGTAGGGATCGTTTTTACGATGAAATGGGTGTGGAAAATAAATTCTTTTGGCAAAGCATCATCCGTTCTCTTGCGAGGGCTGAGTACAGGCTGGCATGAGATAGGAATGAGCAGCTACAGTTTTAACTTGTCTTAGCAACGTGTTTGTTCTGCAAATCTTTTTCTGCAAAAAGTTTGATCTTGTTTGTAGTCCCTGGTATGTCAATATCTGGCGAGAAGTGTGTGACTTGTGTTGGGTGTGTAGGAAAAAGGTAAGTGCGTAAAAGCACTGGGAGTGATTTGATGTTCTTGTTGTAGCTAGAGTGAACAAAAACTTCTCAAGTGGCTCATCCTTCCTAGCTGGGAAGATGAATCTGGGCCTTTGACAGAAGTTGAAGACAAAAGCAGGAGAGAAAGATCACAAATTGAAGCAGGTTTATTTAGTTATAACCAAAATAAGGCTGTAAGTCCCCATCTATCATTCCAAGGGTGGATGGATTAACCAGAGATGTAGTGGAACCTTTGTCCTTGGAGCTGACAGACAAAGCCTTAAAAGACCTGATTTGAGTTCAGCATTGAAGTGTTGACCCCATTCTCTGAGGAGTTCGTACTAGAGACATGAACACCCTTCAAGCCTCTGTAGTGCTTTGCATGGCTGCTCAAAAGAGAAGTTGAAACAGGATTTGCCAAACACGATGAACTGCTGGTTAATGTGACTGGGTGTGGTTAGAATGGGGTTAGCAACAGCGCAAATAGAGAGATTTCTGTGCACATGCTGGCAAGCACCAGAATATTGGCCAGCTGTTAGTGTTCATCCTAAAGGAGATGCTGAAGGGGTTCAGGTTTGTGTGCTGATTGCTCAGAGTGATAGATACCCCACAGAGGTACGAAATGAGTTTCTGAAAGGAGTTTTTTTTAAGTGTGCTGCTGTTTGGAGTAGCATGTTGAGAGAAAGATCTTGTGTGCTATGAAAAGCAAACTGTTTGGGTTAAATGAAAGCTTATTTAGTTGGAGAACAAGTAGATTTCGTGATCCTTCCTAGAAGGAGCAACACCTACTTTAAGTAGGAATTACTTGCACTTCTTGTGCAAGTCTCTTAAATCCTGTGAGCTTTGAGATGAGTCACAAACTAAAAGCTCAGATTCTGACTCATGTGCTGTAACGTGGTGTCAGGATAAAAACTTTTATTGTTTAGTTTAAATATGGAAATAAACAGTGTGCTTTGGAGAATGCATCTTCCAGTTACACTTCTTTCTCCCTCCCCGAGTCCCCCAAGTGCAGGAGTTAACAAATGTTTAACATTAGGTGTTAATTGTACTGGTTGTTGTCAGACAGCAGTGTGCTATGGGAGACATATGCTTGGCAATAAACAGCCCGTCATCATCTTTACTTCCTCGGGCTATTTGATGTCATTCTGCTACGAAGAAATATCCTCTTTGCACGTGGCTCATTTGGATGATTATATACTGCCTAAGCAAACTTGGAGACGCTGGATCAAAGTCAAAGTACTCTGGTAGGCAAAGTGCGCTTCAAGTGTAACTGTGACTGAAGAATCAGCTTGGATTCTTGACACCTTCTGGAAATCTGTTTATGTTGCAGAAGATGGTATTGGTGTTAGAGCAGGCCCAGATTCCGGCAGGCTGTAGTGCAGACTTGGTCCTGCTGCTTAGCTGAATGCCTTAGCTTTTCATATTAATTGGTAGATGAATTAATTGAGATGAAATGGTAGATACAGCGATAAGGCTTTTTGCTTTTGTTAATTAAACTTCCTGGAGGGAGTACTTCTTGTCAGACAAAACAGTTGAACCTTGCCATACTGTACAGGAAGCGTTACAAGAAAAACAAATTGAATCTGGGCAACGAGAAAGGCTATTACAGTGGGAAGTGACAGTGTATGAGTCTAATGAGTGTTATGCTTTCTTAAGAGTTTAAGCACCAGGGTGCTGAATGTTCAAGCTGTTAAGGATGAGCTTGCAGTTTCTTTATATACCTATTACACAAACAGCCTGTAAAACTGATGTTAATTATATTGTGATTTCCCAAGCTCATATGTAAGAGAAAAGATAGGCTTAAAAATGCTGGGTGTGTTAAAAGGTGTCTTAACTTTTCAGCATCAGTTGCAGTTCTTCAGAGGTGAGCAATGCTGGCAATGAAACTCCCTCTCATTGTTTTTATCCCTGTCCAAGGGACAGAGATAGAGTGGAAAGCAAAAAGACGGCCCTCACTGCTGGAGGGCCTGGCGAGGTCATGTGGATGTTTGATCAGTTTATTAGAGCAATATTCAGGGTTTCCTTATGTTGTGACCTTATGTTTTGACCCCTTCGTGTGAGGGAGGAATTACAATGCAATGTATATATAATATGCCCCATACGATACGTATAGTGTGTGTATATGTACTTGAATACCTTGAGATATGACATCCTTAATACATGAGAGGATGGTGCATCACAATGCAAGGGTAAGACTCACCATTATTTTTATTGGCAGCAGTGCTTGCTTAGTTAGTCTCCATCCTAATGTCTGTGCTAAACTCACTGAAGTTGGGTGGCAGCAAGACAAGATAAAACTGACCCAGTCTTTTTATTTTGCTATTTTTTGGACTGTTTAATACTAAAATATATGTGGGCAATGTTAGGCAAACTGGGAATCTTTCTCCTTTATTGCTTTGTCTGAGTTCATCTGGTGGGACTGTTAAAACACAGTTGTGTCTGCTTTTCATTCCTCTTCTGATGGTGGCTGTTTATTTGGACATGACGTGAAAGCAGCCCAATGCCTGCAAGTTGATATATCTGAAAAAGAAGTGCTATGGTAATTATATTGTAATCTACGTGTTACTGTTATAAACCATGGGGGCATCTGACTTATAAAAATTGAGAAAAATGCGTTAGAAATGCAATATAGAAATGAGTCTCTGCTTGAAACGTGCTGTAGGATTTGGTCCAGCTGCTGAAAGCCTTCAGTCACCCGGGTGTGGTACCCTGTGGTTTTCAAGGTGTAGTGATAGTGTAATGTCGCCACACCTTTTTTCTGCTGTATAAAACAGAAATGCCCTTAACAGTTTGTAGTAGATAAAGGCTCTTCCTATGTCAACAGGAAACTATTTTTGAATTGGTTTCGGAGCCTTTTTGTAGCAGGGTGGGGTGGGGGGAGAGAAGAGGAAGCTCGAGGTGATGCGAGTGACAGGCGACTTCCCTGCAAGGCTTGCTCCTGGTCCCGCAGGGATCCACAGCCTCAGTCCCTGGAGGCGACAGTGGGGACAGGAGCGGAGAAAGCGGTGGGCATGTGTGGTGCATGGGGGCTGCTGGAAAGTGCCCTCAGTGTGTTTTTTTTCCAGAAATGGAGCACATCAATTATGAAATATGTATGTTAGTAAAGGTATTGCCAATTTCAGAGTAGTTAAGTGTGTTCAAAGTTGTTTTGAAAATATGTAATTTAAATGTAAATGTTACCAGCTGATTACAGCTGATTATAAAAATATGAGTGGAAGAAACACTGATCCTTTTTTTTGTAGTGGGTGCTGTAATGGTCTTTTCAAGAATGTTAGATCTGAAATAGGAGAATTCAGAAAGTTGAGTGTCAGTGATAATTTGCACTTTGTTTAGTAGGAAAGCTTATTTCAAAGTTACACTTCCTAAACTTCATTTAGAATTCCAATAGAAGTGCAGCATAATAATGTCCGGAACATTTTGAGATCCTTACATACGCTATAGAACATCTATTTACTGCCTGCAAAAGGTGCCAAATGTACATGAGAGAAGCAGTCATCTGTTTGTGTCATTGCTGTTGCATTTGTATCAGGCAGGACTGCTTGTCAATATTGCTATCTTCTGGTTGCTGTAGCTAGGCCCAGCAAATCAATTGCTGTGGATTCGGAAGGAAATTTAGGGTTTTTTTGGTTGGGGGGGGGGATAGCGCGGAGCTGGATTGAGAAATAAATTGAGCTCACTTACTAAACTAATCATTTATATAGTCATTGCATCAATGTTTGGGACTTAATTACAAATGAAAGTGGTGTAACTCCTACCCTAGTAAATATGCTGTTTAGATATTTATTGAGCTGGTCTCTTGCTTTTCTGCCAAGTGTTCCGGTCAGTACCAGATTATTCTCTGGGTCTCTGCTGCTTGTTTTTAAAAACTGCAAGTGTTTGACTTCCCTTTGGTAAATTTTTAGTTTTTTTCTTATCTTATTGGGAAGTGCTTTTAACATGTTATGGAACAACAATATTGGGAGAAAACTATGTCAAAACAGTTCTATACAGACTTGATCTTAATATTATCTTAGATAGTTACCGAATGAACCTTTTGCTTTCATTCTGACAGCAGAATAAAACCAGTTTTGCTAAGTGGCAATACCTGATGGGTGTCAAGATCGCTGTGCATGTTTCTTTTTTGTGTCGGGCTCTCCTGAATGCAGGTGGCTTAGGAGAGATCTCTTCATTCAGAAATATAATGGAGCTGCTCAGAAGACTGCCTAAGAGCTGTTAGAAAGCTGTTGCGTTTGGTCAGTGAAGAGCAGTCAGAGCAGACCTCCTTCTTTTTACCTGCATTTCCTACAGAGGAGAGACTTTTAGTGGGAGCAGGTTTATTTTCAGTCTAACTGAAGCAAGGACTTTGCTTGTTTTCAGCTTACACAGACATGAAAACACTTTGAACTGCAGCTAAATGCTTTGAAAGCGGGATTAATCTTTTCTTGACACCTAAACCAAAATAGTGACCAGCTATCTTCAGTGTGAGAGTTCTTCTGAGATCCGAGTTCCTCAAAACTGCTTCTAATGCAGAAAATTTGATAATTATTTTGCCCAAATTTGTGTATTTTTCTCCTTTCCCCCTTACTTGCTTTCATTAGACTATGCATGTAAGTAATCTAATACCTGGTTCTATGTGGCAGATTGAATTTTTATACAATTCTATTTACAACTATATGCAGAGAAAGGTGTGGAAAGTCTCAACCAAATATGATGTTGTGGTCCTGAACCTCTGCTGCATTTGCAGGTAGAGTAAATGCAGAAAGAAATGTCTAACTGATTTTATACTTGTGTATGTACATAAGGAAGATATATTTTCTCTTCTGCTTCAGAAGGTAAAATCTGAAGGATATAGGCCTTGACAGACACTTGATATACTTGCCAATGAAGTAGAAGGCCAATAGCAAGTTAGAAAAGTTTACAGAAATTGTATCCTGTAAAGAGTTTGATCAAATACTGACCAGATTCTTGAAAAGGGAGTATTTTTCTTTTGCTAGACTTTGAGGAAGGAAGGTTGTATGTGTTTGTGTTTATTATTTACAAACAAAAAAATCCCCAAACCTGACTAGCCAAAAGCAGCCCAGAAGGGAACTGGCAGTGGCTGAAGTGCAGTGAGCCAAGGAGCTGGAATCACTTCTGAGCACTGGTCGTTTTGTGTGAACCCAGCAGTCCTGGAACATCCGGTCACAGGGATCATGCAGACAATTCCTTGGAGAAATGGTTGTTCTCTGTTTCAAGATGCAGACTTCCTAGCAGAGAGGCACGTATTGGGTTGCAGCAGGATAGAGTATAGACTTTGTTGTGAATCTCAGCATATCTAAAAACGATCTGGCAGGTCTCAGCTGACTGGTCTGGTGTAACTTAGATCTCTTGTAATGAGCCGAGTGACAAATGGAGAAGTAACACAGTTATTACTCCCGTACTAGTAATTGCTTCAGGTCCGTGGTGATGATGAAGTTCTCATAACTGCATGGTGAGCTGCTGAGCTAGTGTGTGCTTATTAAAAGCAGCGTTTCAATTTGTGTGTTGTGGAGTTCATGAATACGATTAGAACTTGGGCTTGGGGAAGTCTAGTTTATAGAGGTTTTAGCTAGCAAGATATTCCATTAATTTGAATGCTGTAAAGTATCATAAGGAGAGACAGTGTGTCTTTCCTGAGAACCTTGCTGTATTATTGCAAGGCTTTTTTGGGAAACTCAAAGGAAAGCGTGTTTTTGTACAGGTTTGTTTGGGAATAAGCACTAAGTTGTGTGTCACTTACCTGGCCAGTTATGAAAGTGTTAGCACTTAATGTAAAATGAAGAGAGTAATTTGAGCACTCTAATATATCTTGCAGACAGCTGTTACCCTGCAGTTAATAGCAAGAAGTAGATAATCTGTCTTTTAAAATGCCTTTTCCCCCAGTGGTAGTGAGCTTGTTGTCCATTATGAATAATATCACTGTGGGTTAACTTTCTTAGTAGAAGTCACTTATCAGTTTGCTCTAATTAGTGCTTGGAGACTAAATTCTAAATGCTTACACAACTTAAACATCAACACTTCTCCTTTTTGTTTTGTTTTGCGTGATCACTAAATATCAGAATGAGAAGCAGGTCCTGGCTGTTCTTCCTGTGCTTGAGAGCTGCCTCCGCGGTGCCACTGAACTTCCTGCGGCTGCTCCTCAAGTTGTGGGTGGTGCCCGGGTGCCACCCTGGCCCCTGCCCCTGGCAAACAGCAGCTTTGTTGGCCCTCAGTGCTAGGCAAGTGCAGCCTCTGGAATGAGCAGTTAGTTTTGCGCAGTTTATAAAACCTGCTTCTGATAAACACCAATAAAATATTCTCTGAAGCGAGTTCTTCCCACCAGGAATGGCAGTTTGAGCTACAAATAACAAAGCAGCGTTACTTGAATTCTTCGAATTTATGTGTAGTTTCAGTCATAAAACTGTAGAAGTCAAGGTTACATAAGGACAGCTTTTTCCCTTTTTTGGGTCAATTTGCCTCTTGGTGAAGCAGTCATTCTTCAATGACTTGAAGAAGTCATTTGGAAGATGCAAGTCCTAAACCCAGTGCTTTGTGGAGTGTATTAACGTGCTGCCTAACCGGACTAAAACCATGGAAGTTGTCCCCATTTCTGCCAGCTTCCCTTCCCCGGCGGCTGGGACTGCCCAGGTTTCTATACAGGGCTCACACCGGCTCCGGAGATGTGTCCCAGCCATCGCTGTGTCCTGTCCGCCCGGGGGGCTCTGCGTGTCCCGCCTGTCCTGCTCCCTGCACCTGGGAACAGTTTGGAGGCCCTCAGCCGCCCTGCTCTGTGACCAAAGGGTTGCTGCCCTCTGCTGTTAAACACCAGCTGGACTGACCCTTTGGCTTTAGCCCGAGGAGCAAATTGTCCAAATTTTTCCTTGGATTGCTTCTTTGTGGATGATCAGTCTCCTCTTGGTGCTGTCAGCACATATAGCCTGGCAGCTTGGCTTTGCAGCGTGGTCTAAGGTGTCTTGTGCTTCTCTGTTTGTAGAAGGTGTTGCAGAATGGAATGATTTTTCTGAGCAGTGTGGAATGGAATGAAAATTATTTACTGAATAGTTTGCTCACTTTCTTAAAGACCTTAAACTACATATTGTCCATAGATAACCTTATTCCTTCATGATTTTTGAGCCATGACATGTGAATATTCTTTGGATGATCTTGATCAGGTATTTTATCCTGAGGTTTAATAATATTTGTGAGGCTGCTGTGTTGTTTTCCTTTGAAACTGGTGTGAAGAAATAGAAAGGAATGTTTTAACTATTGCTGCAATACAAGCAAATGACACTCAGTTACTTAAATGAGGGAGGATTGAAGTAATTCAGTAGGAAATAGTTCTTGATCTAGGAGGTGAGATATCATGGTTTGCATTAATATAAATAGGAGTGGAAAAGTTACATTCTCTTTATGTTGTAATGCTATGGCTGTCTTCTTTTGGATGAATGAAAGAATAATATTGGAGGTTTGACTACAAAAAGGCATTACTTTAAACTTCTTTGTGTGGTTATAAACAGCTTTCAGTTTATATTCTTAAGCAGGCTGGAGGTGATAATTTCTCTGTTAATGTAAGTGACTGTCAGAACTGTGTGACAGAATGTGAATACATGGAATTGTCTCCACCTCCAGTTCCCTGCAGTTTCTCTACCACCAATTAAATGCGTTGCTTGTTTTGAATGGCTATGGGCAGTAGTGTGGGTTAGGAACCCTAAGGAACCCTAGGCAGTATAAGAGTGTATGAGTTATAAGAGTGTTATGTTGTTTTTTATTTTTATTTTGGTATTCTGTATTTTACCCCAAGGAAACTGAGTGAAAAAATTGGGCTTCTCTATGAATCCAATTTAAAAATAAAAATATTTAAGACTTTGCAAGAATAAGAACATCTTGAATTGCTTTGAAGATCAGACCTTCTAACTAATGCATCCTTAATATGATTGTAGATTGCCTTTTTATGCAGTGCAGATGGCCTTTACAGTAAAGATAAATGTCAGTGATCCTTGCTATTTTTTTTACTTTGACTGTGGAAATGTGGAAAAAGTAGAAGGAAAGCACAGGTAATGGTGCAGAAACCAGTCCCTATCTTAAGCCAATTCAACTATCAGCGTGTTGCTTGTGCAGAAGCTATGGCTCTCTCCACTCTCCAACTTCATCAAGGCAGAGAATGTCATGTATTGCATTTGCCTTTTTTCTGTTGACTCAGTCTGAAGTCCAGTAGTTTTAAAACGAAACTGAAGAGGAAACCATTAGTTGTCTTGGAGCAGCTAGACGGCTGTTTTGAGATATTGTTCTGTTTTCATGAAGCATAGTGGGTTCTAGGTTCCTGAGGTAGTTGAAAGATAATGGCGAAGGTAACATAAAACTGTCTTTGCTCGTAAAATACAGTGAGTAGTAGTGCTTCATGATGAATGCTTTCGGGTTCCGTGCTCTAGCTATGTTTTTGTTAGAACACTTAATGAAATTGCGACTGTTAATGATGGAATCTAAAAAAACTGCTCTGTTGTTTTGAAACAATAGATAATTGCTTTTGTCTTTTTTTTTTCTTTTTCTTTAATAGAATATTCAAATAAAAACTTTGGCAGATGATGTGGTAAGGTCTTCCTGACATCTTGGTCGGTAATAACCCCACACTGCATGCTATTTTACTCGAAATGTTGTGGACAATGTGACATGTACTTACAAGGATATTAAGTCAGACCTCTAAGTTGGTAAAGCAAAAGAACTTAATTTATAACTAGAGTTAAAGAAAAGTCATGTTATTGATGTGGAGAAGCTTCTTTAACCACAGTTGATACTTGAGCACTGCAGAGATGTTCAAGCTGGTGGGAATGTTCCTTTTCCACCAGTAAAGGATCTGTGGTGGGTCTTCAAAGTCAGTTCAAAATGATTCAAATGAACTGTACTGGCTGTAACTATGTGCTATATGTCAAATAAGTGTATATTCAGTAGCATCAACTCAATAATATTGAATACTTTGAAAACTGTTGCCAAGTATTTTTATATAAACTGTTTCAGAAACGATTACAGTAAATTTGCTGACTTTGGTTTTCTGCATAGGATGGTTAAGCAATTAACTAGATAACTAGTGAATAACCATGAGGGCTTATCTGGTTGAGATGAAGAAATTATGCATAGGAACCATGTCTGAGCTTAATTTATGGCTGGAAAATGATCTCACCATCACAGTATGATTAAACTTGCTTTTAATAAGGTGTGCTTGAAATGGAACACGGTGGGAATTGATCTTAAAAGCCCTTTTTAGTGATTTCCAAGAGATTTTCCTGTGGATGAATAAAATAGCATTGGCTGGATATGGGTTACACCTTTGCAACCTTATATTTTGTGGATTTTTCAACAAGATGTATCCTAATTATTGTTTTTAAAAACTGACATAAATTACCTAGAGAAAATATAATCTTTACAATGGTAAGAATTTTTTAATATCCTTTTCAGTAATGTGTTTCTGTCCACAAATGCAAGATTTAAGGAAACTAATTCCCACATACCAGGAGGAAAAAAAACAAAACAAAAACACAAAACAAAGAAAACAAACAAAAGGACATGCAGCTTACGTAGGGATACTGTCTGCTCAAAAAAATTTACTGCTCTTGTGCTTTGAAAGTACTCAGCGGAACAAAACATGAAGAAATGAAGCAATCCTATTTACTGTCTTCTGTGCTACCCAGTCACATCTCCTGACTAATTGAAAATTAATTCAAATCTCTTGCAAATGAAATACATTTTTGAATTCTTCATGAATTCAAAACTCAATTATATGGACATTAAACTTTGTTTTTTTTTAAATAATAATAATAGCCATGAAGTTTTGAATGATACTGTTAATGCCTACATAAGCTGCTGTTAATCAAAAGTACATCTTCATAAAGCTGTTGGAGACATAAATAGCTAAATAATTGTTGATGTAGGTAGTTTAATTAAAAAATCCTTGAGGATATAACATTCCAGAGGTGAACCTAAACACGTACATATGTGAACACACACACACACACACGCACACTTTTTTAAAGACAATATTAGTAAATTACAAGTTGGTTATACTAATGGTTATTCAGGCTAGAGTTACGTACAGTAGCCAACAGCCTTATAGAGAAGATGCACTTTATGTTATTTCTAATATTAACAAATTAACTGAATAAGCATGTGCTGCTTTAAAAAAAAAAATGGGGAGGGGGAGGGTTGGTGCAACGCATGAACCAAATCAGTCTTAATTTGTGGAAATTCATTGCAGATAACATGATATGCTTTCACTAATGTTCAGCACGTATATTTAACTATGAATGGCTGCTTCTACACAAGTAATCTATTACCTTGCTTTTTAAAATCATGTACTAATTTCAGGAGTCTGTAATCAAAAACTCTTCAAAGTATTGTAAATATTACTTGGAGAATTAATGCTTGTACAAACTTTATTTTGCTTTAGTAGGGTTTTTATATATGTCTCGTGAAGTCATGGGTACCTCCTTCCAATGACTGGCTTTTTGAGTTATCCTCAAAGACTTGCAGTTCTTGGCTTTAAGAGGTGTTTGAGATTATCTTTGTAATACTTTAATTCTCAAATATTCTTGCGGTTTTTTTAAAAAATAATGTGAGCAAATCAAGATCTTAAAATGTGAAGAATTTGACCTAGTATACCCCTCAGTCTGGAAGATAGTTACATGTGTTTGGCATATGACCTGTCATGAGCTTACCTTAAATGATATCTTTATAAGAAATGTAATTTCTGTATGTATGAATATTTTTGCTTACAGCATGATTTCTGAATTTTAACACTGCTGCTTGGATGAACTTTAACTTAACGCTTATATTACTGCCATGCAATTGAGTTAATATATCTGCTCTCTGATATTTTTGCATATTTTGTATGTGCTAATTTTTAAATGGGTATCTTTGCAGCGTGACAGAATAACAAGCTTTAGAAAATCAGGAGTGAAAAGAGAGAAACCTCTTATCCAACATCCTATTGACTCTCAAGCTTCTATCAGTGAACTCCCGGTTGCCCAGCCTGTTGTTGATGAACGGTGCATGAATTTATCTGAGAAAGAAGTTATGGACCTTTTTGAAAAAATGATGGTAAGAGGATGTGTCAAATTGAGATTTTCATTTGTTTTCATATTAATATCTATTAGGTAGGAGTAATGTTCAAATGTTGTAGTTTTGACAGAACTATGTCGAGGTTTGGGTCAGGGGGAGAAGAGTTGGCTGGTCAATGAGACGCCTATGTTAACCTGATATATAAGAGGAGTAATTAATATAAAGAGCGTGTGCTATTATTTCATAACTTAAAAATGTTTGTACAGAAAAACGGACAAGAAGACAAATACTAAAAATTTCCAACTGTTGTGCATTGATTATTCCATTAAGTTAACCTGGATATACTAGTCAGGAAGGATGGTTTTTACTGGGCTTATATTTCTTCCCTTGCAAAATGGCCATTTTCATTAGCAAAATTTTACTATAGGGAAAGGTAACTTTTTATATGGCACTGAGTATTTTCTGTCTTAATTTGTTTATCAGGGCTTTACACTATTCACAAATATGTTTCTATTACTGAGATAGAGAAAAAGCTTTTGAAATAGAAATGTATTTTTGTCTTGCACAGTGGAATTTATATGTTAATTATAAGGAGATGCAATCTTTTGAGGATTTTTAGAAACACTGTTCGTAATGATTTTAAAGGATGATTTAGAAAACTCCCAGTCAATAGATGTTAAGGAATATGAATAGAAGCCATAAAATATAATCATGAATAGAAGCCATAAAATATAATCTTGATACTGTATATTCTGCTGCTTTATAGGAAGACATGAATCTAAATGAAGAACGTAAAGCTCCTTTAAGAGATAAAGACTTGACCACAAAACGGGAGATGGTTGTCCAGTACATTTCTGCAACTGCCAAATCTGTAAGTAGCTCTCTTCATGAGAGATGAAACTAGTAAGCTTAGCTTAGGAAATGTTATGCTTTTCCTGCTGAAAAGTCCACTTTTTTTGGGGTCTGGAGTCATGCCAAAGAGTAAGAGGAAAAAAAAATCTGTACTTGCAAATGTATTTTGAAATGCCTGTGGTTGAAGTGTTAATGAGCTGCAAGTTTAGTTGGTGGGCAATAATCACTTGTCACATTCTCATAAACCACAAGGAATTGCAGATTTTCTCATGTGGAGTAATGGCTAGAACCTCAGCATAGTTTTGCGCAATTGGTTTTATGCATTTATGATAGGCAAACTATTAAAAAGGTGAAGAAGACTTTATGGTTGCAGTAATGACATGCATTCTTATGATGCATCTGTGTTTAGAAATTGGGGAAAAAATAGTCCAAGTAGCAGTAAATTAGTGTTTTGGTTTAATCTGAAAAACATTCTACAGTAGTTGTATTGAAGACTTTGCTAAATATTTTGCTAATGTTCTGAATTTTTGATGAATTTCAATCGATAATAGTGTTTGATATGTTTTGAAGCTAAACAAGATGGAAAGAGTGGTCTTAAAATACTTCATGAAACTGGTTGAGTAGAGAAGTTTATCTTCAGACCTCTGAGTTTTGTTGATCATTTTTTTTCCCTTTAACTGAAGGTAATTAAGGCTTAACTAAAAAGTGTTCAACATAGAAATTTAAGCTTATCTACTTGAGGCTGCTGGAAGACAAAGAGAACTGCTCTGTGCTTCAGTAGCTCCTGAGGTGGATAAATATAGTCTTGATTTCAAGTGGAGAATTGTAATTTTTCTGCCATAGTGGCAAGAGTAGTACTAGTGAGTTATTAAATAGAACAGTAGTGCTTTTTGTGTGTTGAAAACAAGCAAATGCAGCTCTTCTGAAGCAAAAAGAAAATATTTCTCAGACTGCTTGAATGTTGTGTGGAACACAATTGTAAATAAAAATGGAGGATTTTTTTTGTCCCCGTTTTGCTGATATATATAGAACTTGAAAGAAGCTAGTGCAAAATTTTGAGCAACATAATGTATTGTGCTGTTGTCAGAGCTGAGTAATGGTATGGACAGAGGAGGGAAGCTTTTGATATTCAAGGGACAAAAAATAGGTTTTAAGTGAGAAGTAAAATTTGCTCTCAGAGTGCTTCTTCACGGGAATTAAGTGGTGCATGTGGTTTTATTTGGAAATTAGGATGAATCTCTTGCTGTTTTCACATTTCAGTTGTTGTTTACACTAGAATGTTATGGGAGATAAAGTTGTGTAGAGAGTAATTGTTCAAATACATAACGGCAGCACAGCTGTCACTTATGCATTGCTAAGTCTGAGGGCAAAGCAAAGAACGTTCAGCGGTCACTTTCTTTTTGAAATCAACCAGAACTAAGATTATATTGATGTCTGCCTGATTAATCTATAAGTATGCTCTGTAAGTGATACTCCACTCTGCTTTGGAGTTTATTTCACAAATGAAAACTAGAATTACATGAAGTTGTTAAACCTGAGTGCTTTGTGGAAGAAAAAAAAATCCAACAAAACCCTATTTATTAAATGAGGAAAAATTTGCATTGTACTACACAAATCGTGATGTGATTTGAGAGCAGTGAAGTTTCTAAATGCATTCATTTTAAGCAGCCCCCTGGTCTTCTGCCTCTTCTCAGCTGTCCTATAATGAATCTGGTGCTTGAGGCTTTGACTCACTGAATATACAAGTCATTGGAGAATTATTCAAGCTTATGTGGTGAATGTTAGAAATTTTTTCCCGTTAATCTACTTCATGTTGATGATCTGAGAACTACAGATTCTGTTGTAGAGATTTGTCTTCAGTTGATATTGAATGTTCAATTTTTTTTTTTGAGTGAACAAACCTCTTTTATTCAAGTGATAAATATTTTCATGTTAGTTGTTTTTGAAATTCTATCATAAAAAGCAGGTGGGAAATTATGATCTTTATATACTAATATTGAAATGTAGGCTTATTGACTTCCAGACTTTTGTAGCTGAGTAACAAAAGCATGGCTGCCATTGCATGTCTAACACCTGAAAACTTTAACAAACTGCATTACTACCACCATACGAACTGCAGCATGTAACAGAATTGCCCATAAATTTGCCCAAGGGTACTAATATGATAAAATAAAAAAGCTTGCAATGAGTACATGCTTTGAACTTCCTTCAGCTCATTCAGTATGGATGTTTTGTTGATATGTGAATTATTTTCCCTAATGGCACAGGTTTGCTTGTGGTCCTTAGAAAGCCTTTTTGATGTTTGAAACATAATACTCAAATGGCATTTTAAAAGCTGCTTGTGAATTTGAATGTCCTTTCTATAGTTTTATTCTATGAACAAAATAAACAACTTGGTTAAAAAATATTGATTAGACTCAATAATGGAGACAAAAAAAAGCCTGTGATTTTCTTATGTTTTTATTTGAATAATTAACATTTGGTTGGATTTAAGCTCTAACCAATTGTTATGACATTTTGGCTTTCCAAGCTTTCTCTTTCTCGGACCGCCTTCTGGTTTATCCTCTGAAAATTATGCCTGTGGACAAACACATGGCTCTTCCTTATTAGAAATGTCTTCTCAGGTCACAGATGGTTGTTCATTTGTGTTCCTTTGGTACCGAGTTTACTTGGGACTTTGCTTTAAATAGCTGATGTGCTCCCTTAAATAGCCAATGTGATTTTCCTTCCAGTCTCTCCTGTGTTTTTTTTAGCCAGACTTTTATGCTTTTCTTTGCTCAATTGAAATATGAATCTCACTTACTGATCTTCATCAAATTAAAAAATTGATACTTCATTTTCTTTGTCTTCTGCACCATCTCCAGCTATTGGCCATGCTTCTCTGAAACTCTACGGTCTCTGAACAGTTCTCAGTGAGGAAAGAACTTGATTTTTCAATGGATTGGAAAAAAAAATTCCTCTTCTTTGGAGGATGGAGGAAGGATGCTAGCTAATAATGCAGAGACTTGACGTGATGCAGTTATTTGGACTTCTGATTGTTCTTTTGCTCTGTGACATATGACATGTTCCTTAAAACCACTGGATAGGTTTTTAATACTCTACATATGCAGCAACAGAGAGAGTTCACTGAAATTCTTCAGTATTCTCGTTATTTTAATTCATGTTGAGAGAGAGAAACTTTGAAACTTCACCAAGCTGAAAGAGTAATTTCACCTAAACCAATCCTGCAGATTTCCAAATACTTTAAGTGCACTATAGTTGAGAAAAAAAGCAGAAATACTCTTTGTTGAATAGCTTTTATACATTATTTTCTTTCTACAAAATATCTTGGAGTTCTTATTAGAGAATATAAGTAAATAACCACTCTAATGTCATTTTTTTCCAAAGTTTCCAGGTTTATCTCTCTCAACATGAACTAAATAAAGAGAACACAGATGAACTGAGATCTGAGAACAGAAACATTACCCTCTCAGCCTCTTCATCAGATAGCAGGAGTTATCAAATAAATTTGCTGCTGTCAGGAAGTGGCTGCCAGAAAAAGGTCTACAGTATTCAGGCAGAAGTCCATGGTACTCTTGTTTGTAAGAACACAGTAATTTGTGCAAAGTAATAGAACGAGGCAGAGATCTGTTGCCTTTCTGATGAGTTTTCCTTCTGTGTAAAGTCAACATCTTGCTTGCGTGTGTGCAAAGATGTTTTCTGTGCCTTACCATGCATCAATGGGATTGTGTAAATGGCTCTTCAGCCATCTGTGTAATGAAAAACATCCATACTGAGCAGCTGAAGAAAAATGCCATGTGAGATAGATTGAAACTGCTATACTAAATGAAGTTGATGTGTCTTCGGGAAAGTCAGTATGGGTTTTCTCTGAAGCTCTTCAGTGTCATATGCAGCATATCTGACCTGATAATTTTAACAATATTGGCGTAGCTCTTGTATTCAGTGTGTACATGTCAAGCTAGATGTTCAGTTGCTTTTTTCTTTTTTTTGAATATGTAAAACACATTCTAAAACATGCGTAAAACCAACATAACATAAGGAGTTTGAATTTATACTCTCCCGTGGTGCATTCACTGTTTTTCTGTTGGGAAGCCACAACTCTTAAACGTTTTGATGAAAGTGTGTAACTAGTACTAATTTTGAAAGATTGAAATATTTGTGTGATGCTACATCCTACTAATTACTTTGCTCTGTTTGTTTATTATTTATTTTTCTTTTACACAATAATCTCTTGGCTGACCACTGCATGCAGATAGTCGGAAGTAGAGTTCCGGTGAGTATCAACATGATGGTTTTCTCTGTTTTTGACTAACTTTTATTTTTCAAACATTAGGCTGCAATAACCGGGGCTTTTAGGATGGATTTGTAAGTTCAGTTGGGATAATGGAGTTATTGTTCTATCACCGTAATGATCAATTAGCACAACCACATTTATCTTACTAGTATAAAGTTGTTGATTGTGCTGTTGGGTTGAGTGGAAATATAGTTATGAAAAGCAACAAATATAACATGAAGTATGTAATAGATATAACATATAACTAGGATTATGCTGTTTTTTACTGAAAGCATTTGATTGGAAGCTTAAATTGCAATCTTTGGCTTATTTTCGTTTGCTTAGCCATGGATTTTTGTATGTCCTACTTATTAGCATTTGTGGAACTGATAGCCGCTTGAGATCAATGTGAGAACAGGGTGTTATGTATAGGATTGAGAAGTTCAATGAATAAACACAAAATGAAGCCAGTTGCAGCATAGCTCTTCACATAGTGATAACTAAGTTTTTTGCTTAGTTTCTTTCTTTTTTTAAAGGAAATATTGGGTGTTTATTTTGTAGGACTGAATTCTGGAAATGAAAATTTCTTGTTGGAAAAAAAATTGGGAGGAAATTAGGATTCTTTGAGCATGCACACTTGAAAATGAAAGCAGAGTTGCATTTTGTAGTTGCAGATGGACCTTTTCTATAGAAAGGAATGCAGTGAAGGTCTTAAATACCCCATCTGTGTGTAGGAGCTTCCTAGGGAGCTTGCAGCCGACTACACTGAAAGCTGAAGTAAATAAGTTCTTTGGAAAACAAGCACGTCTTGTGCTCTAGAGTGCTCTTCAAGGTTTAATTTAACATGGAGTGACATTTGACTGAAGTTTGTTCTCATTCATCTCATTTCATAATATATTTGTATTGTTGACAGCACTGTTTGTTTGCCTCTTTCCCCCTGACTTTAGAAGTATCTGAAATCACAAAAACTCTGTTTAGCAGTGCGTAGATGGTATACGTATAAATAGATGGTGTACCAATAATAATAATAATAAAGTATAAAGCTTTTGAAGTTTTCCCTTTTTCTGTCTTTCAGAGCTATTCTGCATTGCATTAGATTAAACAAATCAAGTACGTTAGCATTAAGGCACGTACCACTTTTTTGAAGATCTCTCTTGTTGTTAGCTGTTTCTGTGGCTAACAACAACTCTTGGGTTGGGAGTTTGATAGTGACAGACTGTAGCTCCTTCACACAGTGTTATTGATCCTCATGTCTGTCTTGGTCCTTTTATGTATAACTGATGTGTTGTCCAGCTGAAAGTGCTAAGTACCTCAGGAACAAACATCTTGAGAGATGGCAGCTTCCTAAGGACTGCTTAGTAAAAGGCTCTATAGTCTTAATACATGTACAGTCTTTGTCAGATTTTTGTTTTATTGAGATAGGGACAGATATATATATATATATATATAATAATCATTGCTTTAATGCCAATAAGTCATATTTTTTTCATTAGCCGTGTGCTTTGGAAAGTGAACTATGAAAATGTACGCAAAACAGTAAGAACCTCATAAAGCTTATAGCTTTTGAAACAAATGAAAAGGGGAACTAGAACAGTAGGAGTAGTCCCTGCTTATAATTAAGACCTAATTCTGTTAGAGAGGTCAGGTGGTTCTGATATTGATCTTTGTTCTTCTGCCTATCATGACATGTATCTATTAAGTTCTCTTCGCCACCACCACTCTTCCAATATGTTGCAGAAAAGTAGGTGTATCTTGGGCTTTTACAGAAAATTAGTCATATGCAGTGAAGGAATATTTTACAAATTCTTGGCTTTAAATGCTACAGCTCTAAAACTGATCTACGGATATTTTAATAGCCAAGTAACTTATAGCTGGCTGTTTTTCTGTGATGCCACTACAGCAGGGAGATGAGCTATTTGTCAAAACTTCTATATCATTCTTTTGTTTTGTAGTTGAACAAGATACTTTATGGAACAGTATTAGTGGCCAAACAAAAGAATTCTGCTACAGCAAGGAAGGATTAAATCAGGTAGTCGCGTGATTTCAAAAACATTGATTTAGCAATTGGTAGATAACTGTTCTTTTTCTAAGTTGCTTTCAGGGGCTTAACTACTTCCTCTCTGAGAGAGGAGAGAGAAAGCATTTCAGGATCAGAGTCTGGCCCTAGTTATTTTACACGTTTTTCAGGAAAGCAGAAGACGGATATAGTAAGAAGAATCAGACAGGCGGGGAATCTTTGTGTGTTAAGTACAATGTGGGGAAGCAGTAGTTACATTGTGTTAACACAATTGAATGATGTATGAAACTTTTGTTATGAAAGATATAGTATGTGACCTTGACTCAAAGAATACACAGTATGGAAGGACCTGACACTTAGAAAAGTCTGGTTTGGAGGGATGCAAACTGGCCAGAGTCCAACAGGTCGCTAAGATCTTCATGTGAGCTGGTTGTCTTTTCGTTGTCTCTGCAGCTTTCAGATAGTGTCTCTATGTTGATGAGAGGTTTAGGAAAAGCTATTGAAATGCTTGAGTTGATTGTGCAAAGTATAAATCCCATAGATGTTGAACTTTCTGACTGTGAAACAAGAGGCATGTTTTATGAAATAATCCAATAAAAACAATACAACTTTCCAATACATGGATTTATTTATTTTTCCAAACCATGGTGTATATAAGATCATATGTCAGATGTTAGATAGTTTCTATTTTTGGACGCTTTATTCAATTATACTGTCTCTTCCTCATTCTCTGCATTATTTTTATATATACAGTATGCTTACGAAATATTATAGATACAACAGTCAACTGCACTATGCAGAAAGCTGAAGCTTTGCCGGTTAAAAAGAATAAACATTTGGGTGCGGATGTGGTTGTGTCGACAGAGGTTGGCAGCTGGTGGCTTTGCTTCCTGTGATGAAAGAAACGTGTGGGGCTGTTAAACTGCCAGCCT
>VZSG01000003.1:4596991-4625663 GCA_013398315.1 Nothoprocta pentlandii
TTAACCTGTATTAGCTTCTCAGTTGAGGTAAAACTTTTCCAAGTCATTCAGAGGGTAGATACTTGAAACTTTGGTAGGAATTGGTTGGGAGAGTGAAGTAAGCTCCTTGCATATGCACACACACACACACACACACACACACACACATATATATATATATATATATATGTATGTGTGTTCCATATAATATAGCTAATGAGTGGACTGTAAGCTACTTAGACCTACTTTCACATAAAGAAGCAGCAGTAGTTATGGAAGCTGATCATAGCAATTGTCTTAGCTAGGCTTGTGTGTTCATTTGCTGTATTGAAAATGGAGTATTTTTCTTTTATTTATAATTAGCTTATTTGGAGAGAGAATTCATTTTCCCTAAAGTTTTTAAATTTGCACCTGCCCTGAAAATGTAGTGCAACCATCTTGCTCTGCCTGGATGGCTGATGCAATGTGGCTTTTAAAGAAGTCCCCGGGTGGCATGGACAGCCCTTCCCGTGCAAGGGATGTGCAGGGTTTTCTGTTCCTCTTTCTAAATACAGCACTGAACAAAGCACAATCTCAGAGTACCCACTCTGAGAACCTGTATGCCAAAACATGGATAAGAGGACAGGGATGAGCTCCCCATTGGGTGACCTGTTGGAAATGAACTTGTTTGTGTTGTGCAGTGAGTGGGTGTGTGGGGGCCAGGAATCTGGAGATGGGTTCAAAACTAGAACTACTTGAAGCCTTTTTACCTCTTTCCCCCTGCATTGCTTCTAGTTAGCTGCTTTGCAGCAGTGTTTATGGTGTTTGTATTTACAGCTAGTCAAGTTGAAAAGTGTCGTAAAAAAGAATTTGTGTCTTCTTGCTTATCTGCTGATATACATTGATACTACCCTACTATATATTTTATCTCTTTCTGGAATATCTTTGTAACTATTATTTGAATTTTTTTCTATGAAAATGTAAGCCATGGGTGATTTGCCAAACTCTGAGAATTCCATTGTATTTTGCAGTTAGCTCCCAGAGGAGGGGAGAGGACAGCTTTACTCAATACCTAAAGGAATCATGCATTTAAACCTTAAAAGAATTTTAAATACTATCAGCTTGTAAGCATGATATCACTGCATCAAATAATGATGCAGTACATTCAGATCTTAAAGAATTTTAGCAGTTTTTTAGTACATTATGCATTTATCTGGCATATTAGCTACTAAAAAGTTTTTTCTGTGAAGAAAATAGCAGAAAAATATCTAGGTTTGGGAGGCAAAACCAAAACTATTAGACATTATGACAAATCTAAGTCAAGTTTAGTGGTCTGTAATAGGGAAGGGAAATCGGGAAGGGAAACTGTTTTTTAAAATAGCTCATGCATATATTGGCCTTAAAAGTTTTCATTTACTTAAGCATGGTTATAATCTATGTAACACTAAACATCATTCAATCTTCTGTGATAGGGTGGACTGAAAAACAGCAAGCATGAATGCACGTTGTCCTCACAAGAATATGTTCATGAATTACGATCTGGAATTACAGAGGAAAAGCTTCTTAATTGCCTAGAGTCTTTGAGAGTATCTCTAACAAGCAATCCAGTTAGGTAAGCAAGAATTTTTACTATAGTTTTGATCTTGCTGTTTTCTTTTGACAGTAATTTTCTATACATTTTGTCGCATTTCTAGGAATCCTAATGAATTCCAGGAATACATTCCCAACTCTTGGTTTTGAAAGTGCTAAGATGTTTGATTCTTTGTACAGAGTAGTGCTGTCTAGCTCTTTTTTTCCCCTGAACTGGAGAAAAAAAAAAAATGACTAAGGAGATTGAAAAGCATGTATACCTTTGTTTCTGCACAAATGGAATACACAAAACACTGTATGGCAGTCTGGTAGACATAGGAAAATTCTGTTCACACCTGTTGAAATCACACCTGTTGAATCCATTAAGCAGAGGAATAGCATTAATCTGCTGAGTTGCATGTTTGATCTGTATTGGGATGGTATTCTTAGGGTGATGATGCTCTTAAACATGGTGGGGGGGAGAGGAGGGAAGACTTTACACCAGGGGTCATGCATTGATATTTTTCTTTCTCTGTGTGCACCTTTCTCGTACCCTTGGTCATGCCCATCTGGTCCTGCTGATCATACAGGTCAAGTTCTGTCAAGTGATCCCAAGTGTGGTTGTCATCCATGGTTGGTAGGTCTCCTCTTTGAACCCAGTCCCTAAGCATGAAAGCTTGAGAGATCTTGTTGAAGATGATGAAGGCAAAGAAGTCACTGAGTAGCTCAGCTGCATCGCTGTGCATCCGAGTATTTCTGCTCTCACTAAATAGCTTGCTCCATTCACAAGATTTTCACATTATCTTGCATTTTGGGACTAGATAGTTGCAAACCAGTGGTTCAGGTAGCAGCTTAGTGAATGCCCACACACGGTTCATCAGTGCTTAGAACTTGGATTTCAGTATCTAAAAGAAAGTTCACAGCTTTGAATATCGCTTTTGGTACATGAATACTTTTAGATGGACACTGCAAGACTCTTAACTGCTTGTAAGACTAATTTTTTACAGGATGCTGCTGTTCTGGCTTCACTTTTGTTTAGTATTATATCAATATAAAAATATGGCTGTGTTAGCAGGATACTAGAATGAAACATGCTTTCTCTATATGCATTTATTTCATGAGAAGCTCTTTCTTTAGAAATACTTGAATGGAGGTATTTAATATTTTTTTCAGGTACCAGTATAGTTAGAATTCGGAGGTGTTTTAACTTTCACAAGCTTTATATGGCAGAGGTGGAAGTGTAACTGTGGCTTGAACTGTAATTTGTGTCTGTTATTAAGGAAGAAGAAGAATTCATCTTATAAAATACAAAGTATCAAACAAACAGTTTCTTACCAAAACAAAGCCTTAAAGGCAAACATTTTTAAATAGCATCTGTTCAGTGTTTTTTTCTAATTGGAATAATAAACAGTAGAAATTAAGGACAGATCCTTGCTTATATTTTTCATAGTGTTGACAAATATTTAGTCTGAATTGTAATTTAGCCTTGAGAAGTTTTCATTCTGTTTGTAGAAACACTAGGATAAGATTAGTTGGTAACAGAAGAACTGATGATGAGTGCTTTTGGGTTTTGGTTTTTGCTGTTTTTGAACCTAGAAATATTTTCAGCTTTCAGTTTGCAGTTTGAGGCCTGAGAGCACTTGCAGTGCTTTAGATAGTACTGTAGGCTGTAGCTGTATTGATAGATTATTTTAAAAGCTCTGTTGCTTGGTAAGTAGTGCTGTTTCAGAACAGCTATAATAAATTCTGTAGGAAAGCTGACATCTCTTGAAAATAATTTTTCTTTTTCCTCCCTCCTCTTTGGAACATGTTGAGGGTAAAGCAGTGCTTTCTACTTGGCTCTGTGTAAATGTGATCAGCCAACTTTCAAGTGCCTTCAGCCTATGAAATGTGTCATGTGAACTGCCTATTTAAAAAAACAGTTTATGCTACTGCTTGAACATTAACTTTAGGAAGCGAGCTCGCTGTTGCATACAGATTTTACCATGAACACTGAGTTAAGATGTTAGAATTAACGTGTAGTTCGAAAGAACTTCTTTTTGTCTCTGTGCTTTCCCCCGCCTCCTGTTGCACCTTGTTCCTTACATCTTGTTTCTTTCAGCTTACTGTAGGTATTTGGCACTCTAATTTCTCAAAAGACTGCAATATGCCCAAATTAAGGGCTTTCCTGTCAGCAGGTACTTCAGAAATGATTTTGCTTACCTTCCTCTAGACTCTCAACGCTTGCTTCACAGTGAACTAGAACATTTTATGCCCTTGCTCCAGGGGCTCAAAAACATCTACCTGGAGCTGTGCATTTGTCTTAACAATTGATTGTCTTCCTGCAAAGCGGTGTTTAAAGCAGCATCTCGGAAGCAACGTGTTAGCAGTCCTGGGACATAACTTTGGAAGGTTTGCATTTGATTTGATTTAGCTGGCTAAAAACACTTGTCCTCTTTTCCAGCTGGGTTAACAATTTTGGACATGAAGGTCTTGGACTTTTATTGGATGTATTGGAACGGCTTTTGGACAAGAAACAGTAAGGACTCAAATCATTTGAGTATAGGGATGGGGAGCTTGTGAAGATGAGTCAGTGTTGATTTATTTTCCTTCTTCCCTTCAAGGCAGGAAAATATTGATAAGAAAAATCAACATAAACTTATCCAGTGCCTCAAAGCATTTATGAACAATAAAGTAAGAAAAATACTATTCATATTCTTCTAGCATCACTATTTTTAATGTATTTCAAGAACAACTTAATATGTTCAGCTTTTTAGGAAAAAAGTTCTTTGCATATCCAGTGTCAACTTTCTCTTTGGATATGTAGGCTTCAAATTGATGTAGGGTTTTTTTTTTTGAGTGTCTTGTTTGTGTGTCTATGTTGAATATTATAGAAGTCAAGTCACAGATTGAAGCTAAGTGAATTAGGAAAATAATTTGCTTATGAAATGTGAAAAAATATTTTTTTCTAAAATAGAAGGTTTTCTAAATGAGAAATGAATTTTGATCTGTATTGAATCAATATTTTGAGGGTGAGCTTATGGAAAAACTACTAAGATACAACTTCTGAATTATGTCCTACTGATCATGTTGTCAAAAATTAATGTGAAAGTATCTTAAATCACCTCTTGAGGTTTTGTTTGAAAATTCTGCTTTTTTTGTCTACTCAGCAAACTCCAGAAGGCATGATGTTGTATAAATATGCCTATTGTCTCATTTAAATTGAGTATGATCATTTGTAGATATGGTTCTTAAAGTAGTAGTGGCTAAAGGATGTAAATTGTCTATGTTAAGATCCATCTAATGTGTTTTTAGTGTGTTATTCACAAAGTTGTATAAACTGCTTTTAGAAGATTTTTAGAAATGAGATTTTAGTTTCATAGAAATACGTTGTCATGGAAAGTTTTCTCTTTCTTCTTGAAGTATGGCTTGCAAAGGATTCTAGGGGATGAAAGAAGTCTTCTGTTGCTGTCAAGAGCAATTGATCCCAAGCAACCTACCATGATGACGGAAACGGTGAAAATACTTTCTGCTTTATGTATTGTTGGAGAGGAAAATATGTAAGTCAATTGAAATGAAATGATTAGTGTCTGAATACTCTTGAGTGATCAGTTTGGGCATGAGTGAGATGAAAATTTGCCTGTAAAATAAATGCAGCTGTAACCTGTTACAATGTTTACAGTCTTTTTATTATTTATGTGACTTGTATTTTTAATGAAGAGACATTTAGCTGTTTATTATTTATTAATCCAATATTAAATCATGAAAAAGAACCATTTAACAGAAAAGAATGGATATACTTTTGTATATCCATTTTTCATATACTTCTGATATGTATGCAAAGAAATAGCGTGCTTGAAATTATCACAAGGAAAGTTGAAGGTCGACTTGAGGTACAGGCTTTCTAATGTTGTATTGATTTGATGGAATGGGCTGTTCCAGGAGGTTGTGAGTTTATCTGTCACTTAAGTTGAAGGACTACTTAAAATAAGGGAAAATTAGGCTGGGACATTCCATTAATGATGGAAAAACATTCAATTACAATTTTCCCATTAATTATATGTATGATTAATTGTCCTGGGAAAGGCAAGATCAAGCAGTTATTTTTCAAAATGACTGGAATGCTACTATAGGTAAAGGTTTGTGATTAGTTAAAATATATTAAAAAAATACAATATTATAAAAACACAAAGTATGGGTAGATTTTTAGCAAATTATCTTCCTTCCACCTAAGCAAAACTACTATGACCAATTTTGCATTTATACTGAAGTTATAACTTAATTTCATAATTTAAATAATGTATGTAGCACATATTGGTGAGCTTTTTAAAACAAAGTTCGTTAGTCGATGTGTACGTTGAATTTTTAAATGTGTGCAAATTTACTGAAGGTTCAAACCCACAAAATTCCCATCTTTATACAACAAACCATTTTTGTTTCTGCAAAGATAACTAGAATCCCCAGAATATCAAACCTTGCTGCTTTGCCAAATGCAGTGTTATGAAGGCAGTAATCGTTTTGCCTCTGAACTTATCTTCTTGTTTCTTCACTGAATGTCCCAATAGAGACTTATCCCCTTGTTTTAACTGTAAACTCATAGATATTTTAACATTTATTCTTTGATTTATTTTCAGTTTAACATAATAACTGCAGATAAATGCATTTAGATAATCTGTCGGTACACTCAAAGCCTGAGTACTCTCAACTGTGGGCTAAATGACTTCAGACTGGGGATGTTGGCCAGGCCAAGCCTTTGACAGCTTGTCTTTCTCTGCAGTCTTGACAAGCTCTTGGAAGCTATAACAACGGCTGCGGAAAGGCGCAACCGGGAACGGTTTGCACAGATTGTTGAAGGGTTGGAGAATCATGAATCTTTACAGCTGCAGGTATGTTGGCTACTTTTTTTTACTGTATACTTACTGAATGACTAGGTTTTTCCCTATTTGCTTATTGATACCTTAGAAATAATGTGAAATGGAAAAAGATCATATGTGTCCTGATAATTTCCTCACAAAATGTTTTAGTTGCATTGTGTGATAAAATGTGACTTGATTTGCCACATCCCTTCTTCCCTTGCCATCACACCTCGCAGCCCTGCACCCCTGCCATGTAATGCCTCTCTACATCACACCTCCACATGCCATGTGATAAGGCCATATAGCACGTCCCATTATCTGTGACGCGTTGCCTGTGACAGCTTGTGATTTATGCAATTCTCTATGTCATGTTGTCTCATGCTGTGTGCTGAGTGCCATTTGACATGTCATATTACACCTCATATGTCCCAGGTCATGTGTTGAATGCAACATGTCGTGTCACATGTGATAAGACATCACATGACATCACAGGTCACACATGTCACATGATAGGTGCCAAATGGCCTGTTGCATTCTAGACATGTTACATGTGGCCTGTGACAAATCACACATTACACATGGTGGATATGACATGCCTCATCCTGAGGGGATCACAGGATACATGACATACCAATTCATATCTGCAGTGATATGCTACTTGGCATGAGACACATGACAAGTGACTGATGTGGCGTCTTGTCACCTGTTCTCATATTTCTGGCTTAAAAAAACTGTAATCAGTATTTCTGCTTATGATAAATGTTTGTGTAGTGTTTTTGAAAGCATTGTTTACTGAAGTGACTGATTGCCTTTATTTTATTAATTGGTAATGCACCTAAGCCTTCTCGTGTCAATTAATATTCATATTATATATTAATACCAGTATTTGTCACTAATGTTATTGCAAAGGCAGTTCATTTCGAAGTCTTCTCCCATTATACGATCCCCTTGATAAAAAATACGTCCACTTGAATAAAGGTGCAATTGCAAGACTCATTAACTTGTACTTCTCGAAAATGTTCTTTACTTGTAATGTATTAGCACAAGCCATTAAGCCAGAGTCTCTTCTGGCAAAAACAATCATAGCAGATGGCACCTCTTCTCTCTATTAATTTCTGATTGGACATGTACTTTGCCTTGTTAAGTCGTGTCATAGTAGTAACATAACAAGAGTTACTCAAGCAAGTGTGATGACACTGCCTTATCTGAAGATGCAGCTATATATAGGGACTGCCTTTCCAAGTGAGTTTTGATAGAAACTTAATACTTCTTAAGGTGTTCCATTAAAACTAAACAGTGAACGTAATTAAAACTGGAAGATTGTTCTTATCTCTTTGGTTTTTTGTTTTTGTATTTGTCCAGGAGCTATAGAGGCCCCACCCTGCTACTTCCATTTGCAGTTAAAAACTTCTACCAAGCTGGGTTTTCCCTGAGGTCCCATTGTAGTCTGTTAATATGTATCGGCACTTTTGGCATTATGCTGTTGTCTGCCTGCTTTAAAATAAATCAATTAATGCACAGCTGTTCAATTAAAGCATTAGGCAGTAGTAGACTTCAGGCATTTTGCAGAAGTGCTGTGCAGGAATAGAAAACACACCTGGTGATTTTAATTTCCTTGGATTTTGGGTTTTTTTTTTTTTTTTTGCTTGTTTATTTCCTCAAAAACACAAGTTTGCATTGAAGTTGTGGGAGGAGGAGGAAGCGGAGTAGAAGTGGGGCAATTTGGTGTGGGAATAGCTTTGTGGAAAAAAAGCTTGGCCCTTTGCAGGTGATAAAAGCCTGGTCTTTCACAGGTGATAAAATGCTGAAATAGCAGAAGCACTTGCAGTACTGAAACAGAACAGTGTTTGATGTTGCTTATCCTAACTGAAGCCAGATGGGATATGCACATGAAACATAATAAATTTGCTACCACCATAATTATTTTGTGTGTTGGTGTTGTAATACCTACACATACCCTTGAGAGGCTTATGGGACCAGCGTGCTCTGGTCTCCTTTGCAGTTGTGACATTAGATGGAGCTGTAGTTTTACTTGTGTCCTGCTTGTTTTTTTAACAATGGCAATGACTGTCTCTTGATATGTGTTCTTATAATTTGAGTCAGCTAGAACAGTCAAAGAAAAAAAGGATTTATTTTCATTCCGTTCTTAATGAAAGCTTTTGCCCATATTTCTCATTATAGGTAGCCTGTATGCAGTTCATCAATGCCCTTGTTACATCTCCGGAAGATCTTGATTTCAGGATACACTTGAGAAATGAATTCTTACGGTGTGGGCTGAAAAAAGTATTACCTGTAAGTAATTGTCTGCCTGTAGGAAGTGATCACAGTTAGCTCCCTGTAGTTGTTAAAAATACCTATGTTGTTAAAAGTAGTGCCTGTTTGGGACCTGATTGTTCAGGGCTGGAGAGAACTATCATTGGTCCAAATCTGTTTGACCTATGCCTGCTGTACGGGCTTGTATTTTTGCCTTTTTATCAGCTGNAAAAAAAAAAAAAAAAAAAAAAAAAAAAAAAAAAAAAAAAAAGGAAAAAAGTGAGTTGCATTCCTTTAAATCTTTTCTGAGCAAGTAATTTCTCAGAAAGCTAATGTGTTAGATATTGCAATGATCTAATCTTTTAAGGGGGGAAACTGTTGCTTTAAGGTAAAAGGGAGAATTAAGACGTGCCTTGCCTTGAAAAAACAGGACTTGAAAGATAAGGAGAATGAAGAGCTTGATATTCAGTTGAAAGTGTTTGATGAAAACAAAGAAGAAGACTTAATTGAGCTGTCACATCGTCTCGGTGATATCAAAGCTGAAATGGAATATCCTTTGTAAAAACGTGAGAGGGTGTTCTCATGTATTGATCAACCATTTCCTTTAAACTTAAGGTAGGCTTCTCAACGTGCATCTCATTGTCAAAGTCACATGTGTTAAGGATTTTCACAAGCAGATTTCATTCCAGTTGTGTGGGGGTGACTTTTTTGCTTATTTATTAGAAATTTAATGAGAAAATTAATATCAGTACTGATAAATGCAGGAACTGAGTTTTTCATAATTAAGCTAAATGCATTGGTTTATAAGGTGCAAAATTACACTTGAATTTAAAGCCTAAGTAAATAGTTGGAAAACTAATTCAGAAACTATTTTCATTCCTTCTGTAGATAGGAAGAGGCAGTAAATTTGAAGGTACATGAGCACAGAACACTTGCTTGACATGTAAATTTGAAAAAGTGTTAGTACTGAGAAAAGATGAAATTGTTCAACACAGAACAAAGGGTCTGGATAACTGTTGCTGGAAAAGGATATTTACTGTAAGAGTGGTACAGAATATGAACGGATTTTATATTCTATGAATGCTCTTATAGGACACTTTTTTAATCTGGGTGTTTCCTTGACAATATTTGCACTGATGTTAATGAAGTATATCATCTGTTGTATAATATGTTGAAAGATACATCTTGCGAAAACTACTTCCTGTCAATTCTTCAACATTTCCTTCTGATCAGGAATGATTATTATATCCGGTAAGGTTTAACTTGGAATGAGTGGGGAGAGAAGAATAGTATAGTATCTTATAGTAACAATGTAAAACAGTACAATGTAAAAGTACTGCATATGATTTTGTTGTAAAGGGGGGTAAAAAATGATTGATATGTGAGATGAAGAAATTAAGAATCAATAAAAAGAGAGACCTTTAATGTTTTTCTAACTTTTTTATTCTGAAAGTTTGAAATATCATCAGTTCAGCTTGTAGAGTTTTCTGCTCTTAAGAACTTTATGCTGTGTAAAAGTGAGATGTACAGCATTGCACTGGTAGGAGTTGATTTTGAGCGTGGAATCCTGTAATGTTAGAGATTCCTGATGTTTTAGTATAGAGATGTATATAAAACAAGTTATTGATAATCTAATTTGGTAAGTGGATAGTTGATGG
This sequence comes from Nothoprocta pentlandii, assembly GCA_013398315.1. NCBI lineage: Eukaryota > Metazoa > Chordata > Aves > Tinamiformes > Tinamidae > Nothoprocta > Nothoprocta pentlandii. The sequence continues at coordinate 4,607,265 of VZSG01000003.1, forward strand.
AATTCAGTGTATTGAGAATTTGCTCAAGTATTGATAATAGTTAATAAACTTTTTTTTATTGCTTGTTATGTGGCAACTGTAAACTAGAAGTACACTGTATTTTGTGGAGTTGTCTATTTTTCACATTCCCTTTGAGCAACTGACAATGACATTTTATTAACCAACACACAAATAAGGCTTGTAATTGAAGCCTTTTACTGGTGATTGTGCAATTCATATATGAGGAGGTACAGTTGGCCTTTTCTTCCCCTCCTGATTGCATATGGTGTTATTAATGTTCTTATCTTGTAAAATGTGTTTTTTGTCAGACCTCAGTATTACAAGATAATAGAGGAATGCATTTCACAGATAGTATTACACTGCAGTGGCATGGACCCGGATTTTAAATGTAGAGGAAGACTGGATGTGGATTTTACGCACCTTATTGGTTTGTATACTGCAATCAATTTTATCTCATTCTTTTCTCAATTATATATATATTGTTTTTTCTTTCTGCACTTCTACATACGTTGACTGTGTGAATTTTCCCGATTTTCTGGAAGTGCAACTTGTATAAATAAGCTGCTTTTTTAAGATAGTGTGTCATCCCTGGAGTAAATGCTTCATATAAGGGAGTAGTTACTGTTTTAGAATATCTTAATATAAGAAAATATTTTTGGCGATGTGACAAGAAGAAAGGAAGATTGTAGCATTACCTACGTTCTGTTACTCAATTATGATTCTTCAAAACTGATCACTTTTCCACAGTTTGCACAAACCTACAAGGTTTAAGGACAAACAGTTACTTTATGCTAGTTTGTATTTATAATCTGCAGTTAATCCTATTTACCTCACTTAAAATGTTTTGAGTTTTATACTCTGTGAAAAGAATAGAGTAGAAGTCAATAGAAATGGCAGTCCTTCACTGTGTATTGAAGAAATCTGCTTTATAGATGCCTGCAGTTTCATTTAGAACTCTACAAAATAATTTTATTGAAATAAGAAAATACTTCTTTTTGCCTTGCTTATGTTAAAGGGAGACTTTCTGATTTAAAACTCCCTGAAGGAGTTTATAGCTTCAGACTAATTTAAACTCTACTTTTTCGTGGTTTAAATAATAAGTTCATTGAAAAAGGAAAACCAAAAATCATCCCATGCAAACTCTAATCTGTTGGCAAGGGAACAGGAAAAACTCCAAGACGATTTATTTTCAAATTTCCTGGTCATGTGTTCTCACCACTTTGTTTTTACTGATTTTGCTGATCAAAGCAAGAAGTTCACCAATTATTTGGTTAAATCAGGCCATTTAGTTCATTGTGTTTTGTATCAATCAGGGTGATCACAGGAATGCCAAATTTGTGGGACACTATAGTCCTGCACTGTGCGATAGATGCCAGCAGTGCAGGTTATACATATTGTGAAATGACACTTCTGTAGTATACAATAAACCAGACTGTTCAAAAACTTGTTACGTATCTTTAAAAAAACATATTTAATTTAAAACTATTAATTTTCAAACTACTAGTTAAACAGAAAAAGTAATGTGAATCACTTGTGGTTGAAATCAACTTTTTAAATTGCTTTTATATCATAGGATCATAGTTTAATTAGGATTGGAAGGGTTTGGATTTGTTTAACGTGTCTTATGTGGCAACGATTTGACTTTAGATGCCTGTGTGGACAAAGCTAAAGTAGAAGAAAGTGAAAAAAAGGCAGCAGAATTTTCCAAAAAGGTAAGTCCTATATCACCTATGTTTTAAGGTAGAAGATAGAAACCTGACAAGAACATTATAGGTTTGTTTTACAGGAGAACCTGAGAGAGAGCTAGGGAACAGTGAATCTCACAGACAGGATGTGTTTCAACCGTTAATAGCTCTTTTTTAATCTTGTGCAAGGTTCAGATTTAAGCTTGCTCTGAATTCAAAAGCTGATGAGTAATTTTAGTTGTAAATATCCGGAGTTGTTTTATTCCTCTGTTGTAGATAATGGATGACAGAAAACACTCTTGCTGCTATTTTATATTCTGAAATATTTTAGTCTCAGTTAAATATCTAAAATATAAAAACTTGGAGGAAAAGCTTTATACTTTTTCATCTAGCTCTAGTATTGAACTGAAAGAAACTTATTTACAAGCAGTCTTGTTAACGTCTTTGAAAAATCATGTTGTCTTTAGATGCAGAGAAAGATACTAACAAAAAAGATTTATTTCCTTGGAATCGGCCAATGATAAATTACTTTCTAGGAATCTTATAGTGTGTTTTAGGATATGTCTGACTAAATTTTATCCTTTTGTACAAGTCTTCTTTTAATATATTAGGAACTTGATAACTAGTTTGATTTCAGTCATGTGAAGTTTTAATTCTTTACTGGAAGCAAAATGCATTTGGACATTTGATGTTTACTGGTCTCATTTTAGAAGCCTTTTCTCAACAAAAGGGCAGTACATGTTGTTACGCTAATTACAAATTCCAATAACAGGCTCAAATGAAGTCTTTAGCTTTTCTCTTGTTAAACGTGGATGCTATTTTAAAAGGAGTGATTGGTGTTTAAGCTTTAAATAAAGCAAATTGTGTAGTTTCCCTGCCAAAGTCCTTTACCTTAACAAACTTGGGTTAGTGACAGTCAGCTCATGTTCTTACCAATGATGAGGTGTCATATCCTGAAAAAGAATGATTAATAGAAGCTTTTGCTTCTATTAATTAGCATTAGCAAACATTAGCAAATAGTAGCAACATCAAAACTTAAGACCGTGTTTTTACAATCATATTTGAATACTATAAACTGGATGCTTGCATTTTATAAGGGACAGCAAGACTGAAGTGATGACTGACTTCAGTTATTTATGTTAGTTTATGGATGATGCTGATGAAGCTGTGGCATCTCTCTGCACATGTAAACTCTTTATACTCAAGTGGAGTTGGAGAAGTCAGCTATGTTCTACAGAAAAAACAAATAGTTAAATTAGCTTCTTTTGTGTGCCACAATTAGGATCTGAACATCAATGTTTTTGTTTTATAACTTCTTGATTACATATTTTATGCAATGCTAAAAAAATACCTACTGGGAAATTGTAGAATTTTTTTAAAAGCTAAAAATGCATCTATTGTTCCAGTTGAGCTATTGTTCCCAGACTTCCTGAAAGTACCATATTTAGTGTGACTATAAAGGGCCGAATACTTCTATGGTTAATCATTACAGTTTGATGAAGAGTTCACAGCTCGACAGGAGGCACAAGCTGAGCTTCAGAAACGAGAGGAGAAAATCAAAGAACTTGAAACAGAAATCAAGCAGTTACGAACACAGGTAATAAAACTACGTTGAATAAGTTCCACAGTTGAGAACTACTTTTTTTTTTTTTAATTTTAAAATTGAAAAGAAGGTACCCTTGAGAGCACTGCCTCTGCAGAATTTAAAATGCATATGAGAGCTGTATTGATTTATTTGTAAAACAGTGTAAAATCCTAAACATAGTTAATGGAGGTTGCAGTTTTCGTATAGTATGTTCAACACCTATCAGAAGTGTTTGCTTTATTGAGGATAAAATTTCCTTAGGCAAAAAAAAAAAATGTGAATCTAGCATATTTTCTTCTCTAAATAGTTGTTCATGTCCCAAAGTTCCATGTATTTTGCAAGAGAATTGTTTTAGAAGGCTTTGTATGATAAATGCAAAAGTTGGAAATAACTGCTTCTCTATAATATAGACACCTTTCAAACTAGGCATGCAAATGAAAACTCTTAACATGCATTTTTTGGAACACTTTTGCTAAAATACTACATTTACCAAAAAGACTATAGACATTAGTGTAACAAACACAATGTAAGGGCTCTTGTAAGGAAGAAGAAAATACTTTCAAGAAAACTCATTTTTCTTGCATTGACTTTCTTGTAAATTTAGCTCAGAATCCCCTCGGCTGTTTGTGAGAGTGGTTTGTGTGGGTTCCCTGTGAGGGGCAGAGGATGAGCAGTGCTGCCCATTGACCCCTCACGTCATTGCTTGGGTTCCTATTGCGTGATGACAGTGAACTGGATTTTGGACAGATCTCCTACCTCGTTTAGGAACTAGCAGTTATCACAGTCTGATCTTTCGGGCTTAGTCTGACTTGCTTGATTCCCCTTGAATTGTCCATATTTCTGCAATTTGCCTTTTTCTTCATTGTGAGCACCTTTATGTCTGATGTCAGTAACAGGAGTAAGAATGACTTGGTCTATAGTGTAACCTGCCCACCATCGATCTGCCATCAGAGTTACCTGTGCTTAGACCTTGCTGGTCACTGCCCTTCTCATCCTAAAGAATATGTGTTAGTTGGTATTTAATGCTGTTCTTATGTTCTTAAGAATACAAGCCAATTTAGTGCCTTGTGGTCTGTTGCTTCTTATGATGCTTCCACTTGCAGACATTTCTAGCTGTTTTTCATTCACATCAATTTTAGTATTAGTTGCAAATCTGTAACATCCAGAAATCCCTCTTGTTGAGTTTTCTTTGAATTTACCTCTCCTTGAGCTTACTCAGTTTCTGGACTAAAAAAAAAAAAAAAAAAAAAACCCACGTCTTTCTAGAAAACTAGAAACTATGTATAAATGTCTAGGTTTGTATCTATACTGTATACTGCTCTTAATATGTGTATAGATTGCTCTCCTTTTGTAGCAGAAATAACAGGCAACAAATTAAAAAAAACACTTTTTTTTTCCTCCTCCAAACAAGATGCCAGAATAGTTATGAACAACTGTGGCCTTATAACTTCTTGCAGTGCAATACCTCCTGCAGTTATTTCTGTGGAAAAAAATTCTACTAGATTAATCATTAATATTATTAACATTCATCATTATTACTACCATCTTTGGTGCCCAAACTTACTGAGGTGTGCTGAATGGGGGAAAATATTTTGCACAACAGTAAGAAATAAAATGTTCTACTATTCATTTAAAACCTGCTACTACTACTACTAACTTTCCTGAAAAATGAAAGCAATTTGTTTTGATGAAAATACTGGTTTATTTATTGGGCAGTTTTCTGGTAGATATTACATGCTATTATTTATGTTTCTCATTTTAAACAAAGGGATTGTTGTGTTTATTAGTGTCTTGAGGTCCAGTTGGCTACAAGGTGGTCTGGTCGGTTGAAGTCTATGTGCAACTCACTTCTCTTCCTAGATAAAAAGTACTCTTTAAATTTCAGGGTCCAGGCCTGATGCATCAGTCAGCAGAAGTGCCACCAGCACCTCCACCCCCACCAAGTGGGGCAGTGCCTCCACCACCGCCACCGCCACCACCCCCGCCACCCCCTCCCCCACCTCCTTTGCATCCTGGTGGGGCAGCTCCTCCTCCTCCTCCACCTCCTCCTCCACCTATGTGTGGGCCTCCACTGCCAGCATCTCTTGGAGGTGTTCCTGCTTTCCCTCCCATTCCAGTGATACCCGCACTACCCCATGGGATGAAGGAGAAGAAAAAGTATAAGCCAGAAGTCTCTATGAAAAGAATCAACTGGTCAAAGGTACTGTGATGTTTGTTTATTCCTCTCAGCTAATGGAAAAGAGGTTTTTGAGGGAACTGGAAGTACCATGATGTAAACAATGGTTGAAGTTTGGGAAATTAATCCCATCCGCTAACCAAAGCATTTCCAATGTGCAGGTTATGCTACAGCTTTTACTTTGCAAAGACACCTTGTTCAGCCTGGGAGAATCTCCTTGTTTGGTTGTTTGGCTAACTTGCTGGATGACTCTCTTTGGCATAGGATACTTAGTGTTACAGTACATTAATAGCAGTGTTGGAAATTTCGCATCCACCATAGAGAATCATAGAAGGTGATGTTGTAAGAAACTGGAGAGATGGCAGTAAAATGAAATTGGGGAGAAGGTTTTTGTTTGTATATAATTCTCACTGTATTTCTGGAGTACTGAAGTGTTCTTGAAAAATACAGGTTAATTTTTATGCTTAGGAATTTAGAAGGAGTCTTGCAGTCCTTCTGTTTTTTTAACGTATCTGTACAAAATACCTTGAACCTCCTGTCTAGCATGCCATGTTGCTAGCATTTTATGAAAACTCCTCTGGGCTGTTTTAAATAGTGCAGTTGTATTATTAGAAAGAAGTATATATGAGTTTTCATGCTAAAAATCAAGGTGCTGATGTCTGTGAGAAATATGGCATTATCTAGTTATGGACTCGAGGGTCTTTTGCAGGAGGAGCAATTATAGTTCGTCTAGTTGGATGCCTTGGTGTACTCTTTGAATCATTTGAATTATACAATTATGTAATTGCTTTTGCTGTAATGATGGATTTTTAGAAGTTTATCTTTGTAATGCCAAGGTTTTCTTGAATTAAAGTCTAGGTGATTTTACTTCCTGTGAAATAGGTCCATTTTGCTGTTGAATGCCCTTGGTATCTTTACGTTTAGAAGATGACACTCTTGATTGTTTCTACAGTTTATCTTTGTGGGTGTTTTTGGCTATTATATCAGTTAGTTTCTCTTACCTTCTTTGATTACTGAATTTTGATATTATTCTCTTGGGCAAGGGATTTTTGCCTAGATGTTTTTCTTTTTCCTTAAGACATATGGATTTTCCAAGATTTCATATATTCATATATTTCATTTCATATATCATCTTTCTACTGTTTTCCTAAATAAGTTTTTATTTTATAATATGTATTTATCACTGCAGACAGTTTTACTGAAACAAATTATATTAATGTATTTACAGAAGCGATGTATAAAGTTTACATCTGAATGCTGTGTGTGATAAAAAGTAACTACAGATGGATACTTGGCTTAAGTAGTCTGGGATCAGTGCCAAAGTTTTTCCACATTCTGAAAAAATAATAAAATCTATTTAGATCATCACTAAGGAACAGTCACTTTAGGAATAAAATTCTTAGTACTTAATTTAGTGCACTTAGTTGTAATTCTTAATAGTTGGTCTTGCATTAAGTTAGGTTGTAAAGTCTCGTCTGCAGCTGGTGCCAAGGTAGCTACAGAATAAAGCAGGGATCCTTTAGTGAAAGGAGGAGGGGAGAGATCCCGATAAAGCTCCTATGGTTTGATATGGATATATTTCCTGCATCTCAGCTTAAATTCAAGAAACCCTTTAATATCAGAGTTTTTATTGGCATTTGATCAGTGTTCCAAACTTGTAAACGATGATTGAAGACGCTTAAAAACTGGAATAGGAGCATTTTTTAAAAATATGAAATGGAGACTCTGAATCGTTCCTGAAGAGTAAGATCAGCTTTCAGTTTTTATTGTAATCTGTTTTGATTTTTTATTCTTTTAAAGCTGATATCAAATAAAGTATTTCATTCTCTGTGATTTTACTGTTTGGTACACTTGAAAAGTAGTAACTCTGCGCATTTTATTAAATATAAAATTATTTCTCCTATGAAATATGCTAATGCTTCCTGAAGACTTAATGTTTAAGAAAGACATAATTTAGTCTCTTAAAGACCTATATTTTCGTACCATTTGTAAATGCTGTGCTTTAGGCAGGAAAGATTAGTGTTTATCCTACCATCTTTAATTAATCAATGCACATCAGTGGTGAAGAATAAAAATTTAACAAGTATCTAGAAGGTAAATAAAAGAGGAAGCAAGAGCAATTGCAAAACCAATTGCAAATACATTATCAAGCCTGTTTGGAAAACTTGTTGACTGGCTAACTTGGGAAAATATGTACAGTTACTATGAGAAATATTGGATGGAGGTACTGCTGACATTGACTGCTATCTCTTCCTGCTAGGAATTAAAGGAAGGTTACTGAACTTCCTTTAAGAAATCAACCTAAACAGTGTTGCCTAACATGTAAGCGTTTGGGAAAAACTTTCTCAGAATCTTCTGGGAACTGCTGGTAACTTCTGACCGTCACTTACAATCCCTTGTTATAGGTTGATGCAGCTGAACTTTAAAAAATAAGTAAACAAATAACCTGAAGTAATCAGATAAAACATTATTTACATACTTGACTCAAAAAAATCTCAGAAACAAGGCTGGTGAATTTCAAGTGCTTTTAAGAAAGCAACTTTATATACTGTAAAAGGAAAAGTAGGGGGAAAAAAAAGAAATGCAGCCAACACCTCTCTGCATTAGCAGCAAAACGTGGTCCAGTATTCACCAACAAAAATGAGCAAGAAACAGTGAACTCTCCTCTCTATCACTATGTAGACACCTCCTAGTACAAATAATTGTTCGTAGAGTTCTAGTTCTCTCCTTCTATTAGGAGAAATAGTTGGATAATCAGTCTGGACAGATAATTTGGATTATGCATAACATGAGGGATTTTTTTGCTGACACGTGATACTTGAAAATGTGTTTTTAGACGGTTGTACAGGTTTGCTTGAAGGTATTAAGTTAATCTGATAAAATCATTGTGAAGATAGAGGATAGTTAGTGTGACTGTTTTTCTTAGGAAGCATCTTTAAGAGAACATCTATTAAGATGGATTGAAATAGCACCTTTGTGAACCAAATTCTGATTTTTACACACAACATGGTGCTGGATCAAGGCAAATGGTGGCCAAGGCAGCTGTGTTCATCTCCGCTGCTTCTAATGAATTTGTTACCTGCACAGGTTAAATCTCATGTGTCATGGCACCGTTTATGCTTAAGCATTTTAAAAAGTTTCTTTATTAGTAAGAATGCTATTAATTCCCTAATTTAATTCAGTACAATTATTGCAACAGTCTAATAGCACTGATTTTAATTTGGCTGTTGAAACTGCTACTTACTAAATATAAAAATGATTCTTTTGTTTCAGGTTGAGCCGAATGAAATAATGGAATGCAGCTTTTGGGTAAAAGCTAGAGAAGATAAATATGAAAGCCCTGATCTGTTTGCAAAATTAGCACTCACCTTTGGATCACAAATGAAAGGTACATTCTGCTTTTATTTTGTATCCTGCTACTGGTAAGTTTAAAACTCAGTGATGCCAGTCATCCTTATGGTTTATGCAATGGTATGGAGTTTACATAGTTTTTTTTTGTGGTGGAAAGATGCCTTACAACACATACATGTTATAAGCATTGCCATCTATTACAAGAATTACTTCTAGCTGTTGTTGTGGCCTATTGTTGAACAGCAAGAAAATTGTCAAAACAAGCTTTATGAGAGTACATGCCAAACCTCAACGTTGCAGGCAGATGCACATTTTTTTTCAAACCAGATTCCAATAAGAAGTCAAATTTTAATCTTAAACTATGCCCATCTGCATTAAAATAACTAACTGCAGGATTCAAGTTGTCAGGTTCTTTTAGATATTCTGCACATAAAAGGTGTAATGTTTAATAAATATGTGAAATCATTGGAGGTTGCCTGAATTTGTGATTCAGTAGAGTGCTACGACAGTATATTTAGATCACTGCAATCTTATAAAATTTAGACTTGAGTGTATGAATGTGTACTTTTTAAGTTCTTGGAATACTAAAGGAAAACATGAAATATTCTTCCGATTTACGTTGGAGCACCGTGTGGAATGGTCAATTGTTTGGCCATAGTAGAGAACAGCACAGTAAAAATACAGCCTTATGTTGGAGTTTTCTGTAAAATCAAAGTGGAATTGATCAATATGTCATGTAAATAGCTCTTTGGCCAATGTTTTTGGATGAAAAAAAAATCCTCAATTTCTCAAACACTTATAATTTTGCCAATAGGAGATAACATTGAGTGGTATCTTTAGTCCAGAATGTAGCTAACTAACTTCTGAACATTATGATTTTGAAACTTGCATACCATCCTCAGCTATTTGTGGTTTTCAGATGACATTAGAGTACTTCTGCAGCTGCAGACCTCTTGAAAACTTATTATTAAGCATGAATAGTAATGAACCTCCGAGCAGTATTTAATATGTGAGCCATTTACCAGTAATTTGTTTCAGGCATTGGGAAGTAGCAAGTTCTGTTGAGGTATGGTTCAATAATAACTTATTCAAGAGCTAATGAGGCAGCCCAACAAATTATAGTCCAAGAAGCAGCAGGTACTGAAAGAATGAATTCCTGATCTAGCCACAAATCTTTCCTCCATCTGTCAGGCACTTAGACTGTGGCATGCTTTAGGGATGTGCACTTCTTGAAGGTGAATGGAGTCGCATGAATCAAGTTTTCATAGGACAAATCTAAATAAGCAGACTACATTTAGCTTTTAAAAGAACTGAATGTGTGTCCCAAGATGTCTGTATATGTATTTTTTACGTTGTTTTAGCTCCTTGCTTTTGAGAGCTGACATTGTATCTTGAAGGTCTTTTCCAACCCTAATGATTCTATGCTTCGATGTGATGCTTTGTATTTTAACTGTCCTTTCTCAGGTAGAAGTGCTAGAATATTTTTGCACCTCTACAAATTACATCAGGGGATTGTATTACTTGAAGTGCAAATTATTGTACTTAGAGATTTCTGGTATCCTGGATGTACTCTGAATTTCAGAACATTTTATAAGAACAACATTTTATACTAATGCAGTATTTTAAAAGTGTGTTCAGGCTAAGACAGGTATTTTAGAGTATCATAACTTTCCCGAGTTATGCTTCAAGAAGAGTTTTTTCCCTGAGTCATTTTCAAATAACTGTGTGTTTTTCCTGTGCCCATTAGAAACTCCTTAGAAAAGTTGTCATCTTGTCAGCTGTGCTTTTTTTTTTTCCATAGATAGTATTGAGTTCTTGCACTCAGAGTTCTTGTTATTTTAAGTAGTCACTGAATCTTAGTGTTTGGATTCTACAACGTTTCCCCATTTTTTTTGTCTCCGAACACTTTTATGATTTTGTTTTGTTTTGCTGATTGAAGTTTAATAGATTTGGGGGTTCATCAGTAGAAATAATGGCTCAATGGCCTTGCAATCAGGTTGCAATTATGTCTAGTTTGTCACTGGCTTAGGTGTAATGGCAAGGCAAGGAAGTCTTCAAAAGGAGCCTCCAGCAGCAGACAACATTTAAAATGGAATTAAGTCCTTTCCTAATGAAAATGACAGCCTTCTGCCTCGAGCTGAATTCTTTCATCAGCAATTGAAGAAATGTTCCTGAATTCCTCAAAAAGCTTCTTTGTTAAAAATACTGCAAAAACCCCTCTTGAGATGTTGACATAGCTGTCAGTTTCTTATGAGAGGGAATTCTTGCTGTCCTATTTGCACAGTTATAAAACTATAAACAACAGAAATTTTCTTACTAGCTTCATTTTGTGGTAGTTTTGCAGATGTTTTTCTTATCCTTCCTGAGACTCACCCAATAGCTGTAGAAAATAATATGTGGTAACAAAGGATGGGAAGATGGTTAAAAATACAAAGATGACAATGTTAGTGCTTATTTGAATTTCTCTAAAATTGAAGTTATGAGCAGAAAACTTGTTAAACGTGCTGAAAGACTCATACACAACTATTGCCAAATGGGTGAGGGAGATATATATACCAAAATGTAATGCAGTATTTTGTTGAAAATTGTCTAAAGAAAATATGGTGCACTTTCAGAAGTGTGATGTAGTTATACTGTTCATTGCTGGCAAAAAAGAGACTTTTTTGTGCTTTGTTTTCATACATTTTCCCAAATGAAGTGAATAATCGTATGGCCAGTTTTCATATGGGCTAGCTAGTTTTCGGGAAAATGCTACTATATATTACACTGCACGTGAAAATCCTATTTAGCTTAATATTGCCTCTTATTTTTCTTATTAAAAGTTTTAAGGAAAGCTCTAAAGGCCCTTAGAAGTTGCAAGAGTCTCATAGTAACTTACTAACAGTATAGGATCAAGTAAGTACATTCAACGTGAAATTTTCTTCTGCATCTTCCATCAATGGGTGCATTGAAAGTGTTCCCAGTTCTTCTTCCTTACCCTTAGCCGTATCTTTAGAGAGCAGATCAATCACCAAAATGCTGATTTCAAGCATAATCTGGGATCAATAAAATCTCTTTCCAGTCTTGTTTCTGAGTATGGTCTCCTAATGGGTTCTCTGAGAATGATGCATAATGATAGGTAGACATGCATTTTATTGCCTCAAGAGAGCACAGTCAATGTGTAAAACAAATATATGCTTGAGAGGAAGAAAACTGACAATCACTAAGAACTTATTGCAGTAACTTAGTGAATATTATCTTTTATGATCCTTTGGAATGCCAGCAAGTATAGCAACTGAAGCAAAGCAGATGACGACGTGAACATTTATTCAATTTTTGTATTTCCAATAAGAGCAATCATAAATTTGATTAAATGAATTCTGTTCATGTTCTTTTTGAACAACGACAGTGACAATTTCCTTTTTCTCACCACAGTTTTATTTTAAGATACTGCACAAATATCTTAATCTTGGTTGTCACTGAACTACATGCTGCTTAATTGTCTGAGTGACACCACCTTGCATGAGAGGCAGTCAAAGCTGCAATAAAATGGTACCTTTAGACTTTATAGGAGGAAAAATAATTGTCATAAAAGTTGACTTCCAAAGCACCCTTTCCATTAATTTAGGAGTTATTTTTTGTATGCATCAATTAACTACATAAAGATAAGAATGTTTAATCACTCAGTACCAAAAGTAATTTTACCTGAATATAGTTAGATCCAAATTTGTTTCAAAGTGTAAGAATAAGGTTAAATCTTCACTCATTGTTTAACTGTCAGCCACTTAAAATAAATTCTTAGCTAATATGTCCAGTGTGTTCAATGAGGTTCAGATCAGAACTAATCCAACTTAGTTTGTTCTGAGATCAATTACTGAGCACACTTACGGAAACGTCTGTTCTGTGGGGAGCATCAGAAGCATCTTAGGGTGTTAGGCCCTTTCAGGCTTTACAAGATCCTGAGATCTCAGGGTCTGAACTAAGTTAACTGACTTCTAATGATTGCTGTCTCAGTACAGCCTTGAGGGATTTTTACAAGTTTTCTTCAAGAGAAATTTAGACGACCTGAATAGCTTCTCAGGGCCTTTGTCGAGTGGACTCTAAGACTTCAGACTGCCTGTAGAAATCTTTAATGTGTGTTTTGAACTTGAAACCCTGCTCACAGACCCAGACACACAGGAGGAAGTGATGGCTGGAGTCTCTCAGGCAGTATGAGGAAATAAATGAGATTGCAAATCAGGTGCAATTAGAAATTAATGGGCGACTGTAGGTTATTAACAAGTTGGGTGATGTTAAGATGTGGTGCCATGAGGAATACATCTTTCCCATGTAGGGAAGAATGGCTTTTTTAAATGTTCAGCTGCTTTCTGTGAACTGTTGAACATTTTTCTAATCAAAAATAATCTCTTCTAGTTTGGGAAGTATAATGAGAAAGTGAAATCAACTGAATTAAGTCAGCTGAATTATGTAATATTAACCCTTCAGTGTTTCTTAAGAATTGAAGTTAGGTGATGCATGTGATCTAAGAAATACATCTTGTTGTTATGAAGGAGTTTATTATAGGATCTTGAAGTCATTCATTTCTGCTAATATACAATAAAATAATGAAAGATACAGTCACCTGAATAAGCCTTTAAATTATCCAATGTATATGACATACATTCTTGGAATTCTTCAGTTTAAAAAATGATTCTGCTTTTGATTAAATGCATAATTGTGTATTTCCCTTATAAGGGAGATATTTTAGTCAAGTTGACTAGTAATTTGTGCTCATTATATTAATCTAGTCTGGTTACACTTTTCTGGAAACTTGGACTTCTGCTTCAGTAAAATTCAAATATACTATGTCATTTTTTTTTTCTTTGGACAGTTGGTGTTTCTGTAGAATGTAAAGTGTAGCATTAGCTCTTTTGACAAGAGCCAACTTAATAGGAAATGTTTCAAAATGTTTAAGCTAACCAATTTCCGTTCCTTATCTACAGCAATGTTTCGTATATATTGTTTTTATCCCTTAACTGATGTCTGAATTTACTGCAGGCTGCACATATACTGCAGGGAAAAAAGAAGCAGCAGCAGCACTGGGATGCCTCTAGTACATAATACAATAAGTCTCCCAAACTGCTTATGTTGGTGTTCAGTTATGTGAATATGCAATACATAGTGTGTCTTAAGTAGAAGTTAAAAACAAACAAACAAAAAATTATAGCTGTGTAAATTAGAAGACCAGTCATATGCTTGGGGCCAGCTGTAGCTTTCTGCTGTGACGTGACAATACCCAGCATATGAGGCCTGCAGCTATCAAAATCAGTGACTTTTCACTATTGGTTTGATAGTCTAATTGCAAAACTCCACAAAGCAAGTTAATGCCTTTTCCCTAAAGGATCATATTAATTTCTAGCTCTTGTAATTTAGGTTGTGTATTTTGCCAGTCAGGAATGATAGTGCTACTCTGAAGAAATTAATTATGTGTACTGTAGATCAGTAAAGGTAGTAATTAGTACATAATAGTCTCTAACTATTAGGATTGTCCTAGTACAGAATTCATTACCCATACAACTTACCTCAAGGGAGAACCGTTCAATCGGTCAGAGTTCCGTTGCTTCTTTATGATGACAGCTTTAAAATAATTAAACTGTCATTTTTATTTGTATTTTCAAGGTTAGGTTGAAATAATGCTCTAATAGCTGAGTTGTGTTATTCACATTATAGGTTCTGAGTGATTGAGAGAATAGAGAAAATAGTAACTTGAAGGTAAACCATCCAGCATCCTTGTGTGTGTGTGGTGCTTTTTTTTCTTTTTTTTTTTTTAAGTAGTGATTAATATTTGATTTAATTCTACAAGTAGAATTGTGTGGTATTTTTGATGTCATTTACAAATGCATAGAAATTTCTATTTGTTTCTAGACTCTTCAACAAACGTCAGATACAGAAGTGAAAAATGTAGTGGCAAAACACATGGCACTTTCATGGCTAGAAAACAGAGAAACATTTTTCTAGCTTTTTTTTTTTTTGCGCTTTTAGTAATGCTAAGTAAATGTAGTTCTGTAATATTACCATTCATCTCCTACGTAGGAAACATGAGGTAATAGTAATATATTCTTTAGAGTACTTTATTTCAGGCTTATGGTTGATATAAAGCTTGCATAAATAGTTGTATTAAATACTACTAAAATATAGTTTAATATGTTTTGGGTCAGTGTCAGAGGTCTAGTCTTTAAGCTTGTTTCATTGAGCATAGATGAAAAGGATTCAAAAAGGCCCCTGAACACAGTGTGGAAAGGTGGTTGGAGAAGTTGAAAAGAGAGCACGTTGGACATGACAAAAGCTGAAGAACAGCCCAGGGAGCCAATATTGCTTCTGAGAAAGAAATAGTGTGTGAGATGATGAGCTTAAGTTGATGTTGAAGTAAAATTAACTTCTTCAGTCCTTCAGCTACAGCAATGATTTCAGCACTCTCAATATGTATATGAAAGTGATAAATGCTTTACTTTTTAGACTGTAAGAGTATAAGCTATTCAGGAAATTGGATTTGTGCAGAATTGTCATCAGCTAATAATGCTTATCTAAGTTTATATTAAATATCGAAAACCCTCTTTTGAGTAGGAATTGACTTTAAAAACAGGTGCAGACTTTGGCCATTTCTGTAAGTAGGTGATACATAGATATGTTCAGGTGTTCATGAATCAAAAGGGTGCCCACCTTATGTGGAGAGCCCAGATTTATTGTTGTTCTAATGAAGTCTCCAATTATTGTTACTCCAGGTAAGTTGCACATTACCACCTGTACTAATCATAGTATCTACCCATTTGGGGGACATAGTGGTGTTCTTTACCCCCTTTCTGAATTGAGTGAGTGTCAGTGATGCTGCATCAAGTCATCAGCCTCTTGAGTACTTGACGTGAAGGTGTAGGATGTTGTAATGGAGATCTTCTTCTCCCTGGTTTTAAATCTCCTGGAGGTTATTTTTATCCAAGTGTTAACACACCTCACTTGCTTGTTGTTTTTTTTCACTGTCTTCTACCCTTTCTGTGATTCCCAGTAAAATATTGCTTAAAACAGTATTGATTTTTTTGTCAGTGTATCATTGACTAGCATTTTCTGCTTGCGTTTGTTTCAGTAGGTTGGACTAGCTTATCAAGAGTTCCTTCATGTTTTGGCCATGAGTTTCTAGTGATATTTTTCAATGTTACTGTCAATTATTTTACAAATGCTTATGTAGCTACATTCTAATTAAACTGAATTACTAATACTTGAGTTGCAGTGGGTGAGTAGCTTGGATGAGCCTCTACTTTCTGGGAATTGTTATCATGCTAGGTCTAGGCATTATTGTATTTGAAGTAGTGAATTGAAGGCTATACTATGAAGTGGGCTGATATTACCACCTACTTCAGGGCTTTCATTTTTCCCCCCTTCAACTTGTGCACTGAGTCCTTATGAAACTTGACTTGAAATATCCACAAGAACACAATATTATAATGTGAACTTTATATTTTGTCATTGCTATGAGAACATGCCAAAGATGTAAACACCTTACCTCTTGCATTATTTCAGAAGTTATTATTCCAGAAAAAGCCCTATAATACAGCAATACAAAAGATGCAAGTGTCTGTATTTAATTTCTTCAGTCCTGTGAACAAATTAGGTCATTCAAACCAAGAAGGCACTATATGTCCTTATTATATTCTTTCAGCCTTAAGTGTTTTGAACAGTTTTTCTTGGTTTATGACTCTTGATTTTTCTTGATTTAGGACTATAGACATGATTATAAGTTCTCAAATATCCATGAATACAAAACGATAGTATCCTTAAAGATAAGTTTGTGTGGAAGAGATTTGGAAGAAGTGCTCTGTCCTGCTTTAAAATTGAGGAAAACATTTACATTCTCTTATGTTTGATACTTCTATATGAGAGAAAAATGGATTACTATAATTTAAAAAAAAAACAAACACACATACACATCTTAAACTCAGGTAAAAATCACAGAGCACTTCAATTTTGCATGTTATATATGTTCCAAAACCTCTGCACTCAATTTTGTCCAAAATTCCTATAACACAGGTGTATTGGTAAGGTGGGAGAGAGCTAGCTTCATTTTAATAATAAGTCTCTGATATTTAAGTCTGATTTATTTTATTTTATTTTATTTTATTTTATTTTATTTTATTTTATTTTATTTTATTTTATTTTATTTTATTTTATTTTATTTTAGTATTAAGTCTGCTGTACTTGAACGGTATAGGGAAGGAAAACTAAAAGAATGAAAGAAAACTGCAAAATGACGCCAAGAGCCCCAGTAGTGTTTGCTTCTGGTTTGCAAACTGCAGGTGGCTCCCTTGGTCTTCTGATTCATTCACAGAGTGGTGCAGGTTCCTCGCCCTCGGCAGCCTCTGCTTTGCAGACGTGTAAGAACACACGGAGGGAAAATCACTGCTGTGCGGGACAGTGTAGCCAAATGTTTCAGTGTCTTGCAGGAATTTCAGCGTGTGTGCTTACTAATCAATTTTCATGTCTGTGTTCAGGAAGGGGAAATTAAGTAGTTTGCTCATTCTTTTAAGGTAATTGGAATTTTAGTTTTTTCAACAATAAATTCAAGTATAATAAATAAGATAGAGTGATTAGCTCTCTAGAAGAGCAATAGGAAGGACTATTAGCTTCTCATTTTTATTTCTTAGTGTTTCTTTCTGTCCGCTCTGTACATTGTCAGTTGACATTGCCAAATAATTAAGGCCCGATTGCTGTGTTTATTGCTCTTTAGCACAGATAATACATTGGATCATAAATTAAAAAATACTAAGTCAGTATAAGACTTTTCCTTTAGTAGTCTGAGTTTTCTGTTATGTCATTGAAATTTTAAATATAAAGTGAAAGCAAACAGTCCTGTTTGAATCTTACATTGCTTTAGACTCATTTAAATGTTGATCCTGGTAATTGCCGGAGAATTTTTGTCTTGATTAAAAAAATATAAAAGAAAAGTCCAAAGTTTGTAAAAAGTGTTACAGCTAGTAATAAGATAATAAACCTAATAAGCATTTTCTTGTGCACATGAGAGTAGTTTGAACAGCATAATAATGCTCACTATTGTTAAAGTGTCAAGGAAGAAGAATAGCATATGATCTTTATGTGGGGTTTGGCATCAGATATGGCATCATAGCTGCAGAAGTGAACTCCTACTAGTTACTTTCTTAAAAAGAAACTTTCTGTAGTCGCCCGGAGAAGCAAATGGTTTCCAAACTGACCTTGCGGACGGTGCCTGTAGCTGTGCTGCAGCTGGGCTATTGTTCAGCAAGGCACAGATGAGGCCTCCCAGGAATTGCTCTATGTTTGTTTCTCTGTCCATTTTTTTCCCTTTTTTTGTACGAGGGAGCCACTGTGCAAACGGTAGCGGTTCGATAGCACCTGCTTCTGTTGAAGGGAATTGGGGGTCTTTTATTTCAAGAGCATCAGTAGCCATTTCATTCATCATAGCACAAAAGGACTAACGTGAGAGTAGCGTCCTGAAGGGGCCACGACAAATGAAGGCGTCCAGTGAGGAGTCCGTGTTTGTAAATTCGAGCCCTTCATATGTTGTTTCAGTTTGCATTTAATTAGTCTGCAGTTTTCTTTCAAAAAAAAAAAAAAAAAAA